>VDFB02343598.1:0-21046 GCA_007258455.2 Sequoia sempervirens | reverse complement strand
CTAAGGTAGTTTGATCAAACCCTCTTCAATTGGAATGCTTTAAATGGAACTTTTTAAGGATTAAATCATTATATTTTCTACAAATCTATGATTTCAACAAAAAATAGAATCTCCCAAAAATTGCAAACCAACTTTGTGGGATCACCCCTCTCAAATATGTGAAAGTTGGAAAATGAAAAAAGACACATCCAAATTTACTAACAACCCTATAGACTTCATCTAATACTCTCTTCTTCTTAAGAGTTGGATCACAAGTGAAAAGTAGAGGTGCAAAGAAGGCATTTGTGACTCTCCTCAAATGCTTAAGACTCTTCCTCAAAGTTATTTGAGAATAAAACTCATATATGGGCACAACATTTATGTTTCCATTTGTTGACAACCTTGGAAATTGCCTCATGACTGCAACAACATATACCAAGTAGGATGTCATATAAAACTTCAAGGTGGTTGGAACATTGATCATTTGTTCATGAATCTCATTGCTTATCTGAGTCCCCCAATCTATGTGTTCTTTCCTCAAACTCCTCATCATGTGGCTAAAAGTTACCAAATGAGGAAATTGGGAATCTCACTTCCTATCAGAATCTCCCAAAAAAATCCTTTTTCCTCTCCAACCATACCCTATGCTTCAGCTACGTGTTGAGGGATTTTCCCATTGGGACGTTCCTCTGATACTCTACTTGAGGCTCATATAAATTCAACCATTTTGGTTAGTGAAATGGAATGCAAACCAAATCAATGTATACCTCTGACCTTTCTTGAGTTAGATTTCTCCTTCTCTCATGTTTCAAACTATAGTGCTTTATTGGGTTGTAGTTCCACTTGTCACAAATGAGGGACAAGCCTAAGGCTACCAATAGATTCGTGAGCTTTCCCTCAACCTTTTGCTTGTTCAGTGTTACCTAACTATTAGCAATAGAGAGGATAATTGAATATATATTTGTTTTATTTCTTTCGGCACCATAGACATTGTCAACAATGGTTGTCTGACAACATGCCTCCAGCACAAAAAATCTGTCTATTCCAAATCTAAGAAGTCAGAAAGGCTCCCTAGAAAAACCATGAAATCTGATAAATGTAAAAAATCCTCACCGAGGAAATAATCCATCAGGGTTAGAAAATCTTCCATCCATTGTATGACCTTAGGAGAGAAATGACCAATATGTTGTGGCAAAAAAATCTTGAAGCACTGGCCTTAGAAAATGATCTATAAACCAATAATAATCCCCTATTTCTGAAAGCATATGGGTCCACAAAAAAATAGATGGAGATAGCCTCTTACATCCAACTTAAACATTGGTACATTCCTCTCTAGCCACTCAGAATTCTAATGCAAAATTAAATGGGCCAAGAAAGAAGAATACCTAAATTTTGACTCAATATTATAATTCTTTAGCTATTCTAGCATGTTTCTAGCTATCACCTCAGCAAAATCATAGTACCTCTAGTTATTTTCCCTCTTTAGCACAAAATACAAGCCAAATTGAAAAGTGTTGACCTCCTCATCGTTATCAAGGCCAAAAACCTAGGCCAACATCGAGAACACAAACTGTGTCCTTGAATTTCTTGTGTGAAAGAGGAAAGAGGAGATGACCTCTCTCTGACCGTTCCATTGCTTTGTCCTCATAAAAATTTGTTTCTCTAGCCATTTCTTCCCTGAAGATTTCCATATATTCATCAAAATGTTTAGCACCCCAGGGCATAGGCATACACAATATATCTTGTATGGCTTTAGTAGAAATAGTAACTTTGATCCTACTGCCCTCAATGGTTTTTATCCTTTTGTTGAATCTTTTGGCACATGCGTCAACTAGCTCCAGGCATGGATGTACAATAGGTAGTATGAACTATAGAAGACCACAATTCCAACTTAGCTGAGACACAAAACCCTCTGATATTCTATGCTCCACCATTTTTTAGAATGCACCTTCCCTAAAAATTTTAGGTTTTGCTGATAACTTAGGGTCGAAAACATTGTTAGCTATATCATGCATCGCCTCTCTTGGGATGTGTTTATCAGGAAACACCTTCCTATAGAACTCAAAAGGTCGATCCTCATGTGTTGGGGCATTCGCGAACAAGTTTCTCCCAAAAATATTGGTGTAACCAAGCCTTTTGTTTGAAACTACAAATTTTCTACTAGAGGTTGATGGTTTTTCCATGGCTATATCAGGAAATTGTAAAGAATTCCCTAAATGAAAACTTCCACTTACCTTAAATTGCTTCTTTAGAAAAACCTACTTTTGAGAGCAATTAATTCCTTGCTTGTACATGCAATTAAGGCTACATCATTACTATTGGTACATTAAATGTTGGTTGGTGTTGATCATGGAAAAGGACACACATCAACAATCGGCATATAAGAGCATTTACTCCCAATGCCCAAATTTATTTCTCAAGACATTCTATTAGATCCTCCATATGATTTATCTAGCTTTCTCTATTTTACTTTGATATTTTCCCATTGTCATCTTACCAAAAATAGACCATCTGTTGGTTGGGTTTTTCAGCTTAACTTTTCTATATATAGGTACGCCACCTTATGCAATATTCATTAAAAAATATAGCCTCTTAAGCAAGATTTCCACTGTGTTTCATTCCACCATAATTTTCTATGAACAGAATGTCTACTGGCTTGGGCACTCTTATTCGACTCCTCCCACAGAGGTTACAATACTTCTTTTTGGGAGAGGTCACTAGTGATAGAATTAAGCACCTGTGAAGAAATATGACCACCTTGTCGTGGTCATGTTCAGGTGGGTTGTTGGCTAGGACTTCATTAACAACAAGAACCAACTCCAAAGCAACTGCAATGATCTTTCCTACTTTGTGGCCTTGCTTCTTGACCTAAATGTGGCCAAACCCATGATAATTGAGCTATTCCACCAGATGTTTGATGCTTCACTGATGGAAGGGCATGGCAAGATAGTGCAAGTGGTCATCCCTGGCATTGGTATCCCAAGCACCACGGATCTCCATAGGAACATGGAATTTGGGATATACGTACCCTGGTTGTCGTTCCTTTCTAACTTTTATAGTATGAACCTTGAGATGCACCACTGCTTTTCTCAACCAACAGCTACCTATCTGTTGTGGGAGCATGGCGTGGAGTGCAGTCCAAGACTCACTTGGAGGAAGCATTTCAACTTTCTAGTGCAGAGTCATAGTGAGTAAGCCTTGGGTCTGCATGGTGTGGAGCCTATGGGTGTTGTGTTTTTAGCCCCTTTTTGTGCCTTGAAAAACAAGAAGAAGAAGAAGAAGAAGAGCTTGATAACAAGCCTTTTTGAATTATTGGACAATGGCTAGAGGATTTTTCTTTACTAATTTTTACATGCTACCTCATTTTTACATCTTTTTTCCTTGCTACTCTTTTTGGGTTTGCTCAAGAGAGCCTCATGTTTAAATATGAGCCTCAGGCCTTGCATTATATTGTAAATTTTGTTATGAATATAATACAATACAACTTTTTTTTTCTTCTGTGTTATTTTCAGATGGCTTATTCTCAAAACTTAAACGTATTTACAAAAAATTTACATATGGTGCATAACTATTAATTTTTTTAAAGAACTACATACTTTAATGGAATAACTTTAGATAAATACCCTTCACTGGTATATCTAAAGCATTTCCTTCCATATCTTTGAGTTCATACACATTCTTTTCCTTGCATGCATAGATTCCAAAGGGTCCCCTCCATAGTGCTTCAAATTTTGTGTGTTGCCCTAGTTTTGTAGTAAGTTCATCGTACTTTAGCACTAAGCTCCCCTCTTTAAATTTTGGGTAAGAGGTCTTATTTTTGAACCATCGCTTTACTATTTGTTGATGGTTGATCATGGCTCCATATTTTTTTTCTCTATTTTCCTCCAGTTTGAGGAGTTCCACTAGTCATACCTCCATTTTGTCGCTTTCTTCAATTTCCAAGGCTTTCAGTAGTTGTAAGGTGGGGATTTTTATTGAAATGGGTAACACTACGTCTTTTTCGTACACCAATTCATAAGGGGAGGTCTTCAATATTTTCTTGGGGGTAATCCAGTCCACCTATAGAGCAACTCACAAATGCTTGTGCCAATCCCTTTGTTGTTCCGACCCAATACACTTGATTAACCTAATTAGGTTTTTGTTGGTTGACTCTACTAACCCATTTCCTTGTGGGTAGTAATCTGATGAATTTTTAAGGAAAATCACATGCCTGATAGAAAAATTTGACATCCCTAATCCAAAAAAATCTTGGGAATTGTTAGATATGATGGTCTTGGGCAGGCCAAATTTGGTCACTAGCTCTTCATGGAAATTAACAATTTCCCCCTCTGTGGCATTCCTTAGGGCTACGACCTCCATCCACCTTGTGAAGTAGTTAATCACTGTGAATATCCACTTGTGTCTAGTGCTAGAAATAGGATTTATCATTCTAATAAATTCCAAACCCCATTGAGCAAAGGGTTCCTTGGTTACAATCGGGCTCAGGGGCAAAGTGGCATTCTTTCTTTTACCAACAAAAAATTGGCATTGGGTACACTTTTGCACCAGATGATGTGCTTCGAAAAACATAGAGGGACAATAATATCCTACTTGCATTATCTTTAAAGCGGTAGTCTTGGCGGAGAAATGCGAACTCTTAGGATTGCGATGGAATTCATTGAAAACTATTTTCGCCTGTAACTTGTCTAAACATCAGAGCAATACACCATCATAATTATGTTGAATAATATACCCTCAATTAATACATACCTAGTGCCTTGCAATCGGTAGTATCGCCTTTTATGGAATGGAAAGTTGGTCGGGTAGTACCCCTTTTGCATATACTTTGTTCGATCAACTTCCCAAGATTTGTTGGACTTGAATTGGTTCGAGTAGACTTGATCGGTCTCTTTTTCAGCTATGGGACTTGATTCTTGTGCAATGTATTCACACAAACCTCTTCCTCAAACGAGCTTGGTTGGTCTAATGTCCACATCATATTCTAAGATCTTGGTGATCCAATTTTCCCTCTTTTCTATTATCTCACCTTTTGTGATACATTACCACACACTAGGATGTACCACAAGAATAGTGATCTTGTTTGCCGACACCAAGTGTCAAAAATTCTTCAAGATTTTAACAATGGAAAAGCTTGCTTTTCTACAAAATTATACCTAGCTTCATAACCATTAAGGGTCCTTGAGTGGAATGCAATAGGATTCTCTCCATTATCTTCCTCGTACTTCTAAGTGAGCATGGAAGCTATGTTATGTTGGCCACTATACACATAGAGCAAGAATTCTTTGTAAAAATTAGGGTTGGCTAATATTGGGGCTATGGAGATGGCTATCTTTAGCTGCTCAAAAGTTGCTTTTCCTTTGGGGGTCCATTTCAAAATCAAGTTTTTCTTCAGCATCAACATGATTGGTCTCATAATGCCTACGAAATCTGATATGAATCTATTGACAAAATTTATCTTCCCTAGAAAATATTGCAGACCCTTCTAGTTCACTGGAAGGGGTAATTCCATTATAGATCTAACCCTTTCGAGGTCTATTTCTATTCCCTTCTTAGATATCACAAATCAAATTAACTTTCCTTGGGGTACTCCAAAAACACATTTTTTGGGATTCAAAGAAATCCTGAACTTTTGGCATTTTTTGAAAACCTTCTCTCGATGATCAAAGTGATCATTTTTTTATTTTGAAAAGACCATTAGGTCATCCATATATATTAGGATAATCAGGTTCATCAATCCCTCAAAATCAATATCCATTGCTCGTTGAAAATTTGCACCAGCATTTGAAATTCTGAATGACATTTTTGAATATGCAAACATTCCCCACTTAGTGGTAAACATTGTCTTATGTTGATCAGATTCCTTCACATATATTTTTCTGTAGCCTGAGAAACCATATTGCAATTAGAACATCTCTGATCTAGCTACAGTCTACAGAATCTGCTCCATTTACGGCAAGGGGTAATGATCTTTTAGCGAGGCTTTATTCAAATCATAGAAATTGACACAAAACCTAATATCTCCATTCTTTCTTTGGACTGGTACTAGGTTTGACACCCAGGTGGAATGTTTGATCAGATATATGATTCTTGACTCAACAAATTTGGTGAGCTCCTATGCCATCAACGTCTTAACCTTCAAATTGACTAGCCTTTTCTTTTGTTGGACAGGTTTAGACCCTTCCACCAAGTCATTGGTATGTTGAATTATGCATGGATCATACCCTCTAGGATCATCATAGGTCCAGGCGATAACTTTGTCATGTTTGAAACATAGATCCTTTAGTATTTTCTTGTCCTTGTGAGGAACTTCTTTTTTGACTTTTAACTTTGTCGCTTCTAGCATCAAGCTCTTCATAGTCCATAGAATTTGTAGTGAACCTTTACCTGTTGTTTCTCACATCTTCACAATCAAAGTGATTCTCAAGGGAAATTGATCCTCGAGGAAGCTTGTTCCCTTTTAACTAGATGAATTTCTCTTCAGGAAATTCTGCTCCTGGTGGTGAATATTTAGAAGTCATTCCTCCTTTCTATATGAAAATAGCAATATCAATTTCATCATCAAAACTTTCCATTTTTCATCATTGTTGGGAATTGAGGGTTAGACGATGACTTGTACCACTTTTTGCTTGGTTGAATAGGAAATTGGTTTAAATTGTGAACCAAAAAAAGCCATTTGATCAACAACACTGTTTTGAGATTAGGGAATAACTTGTATATATTGAAGGCTTCAAATCTCTCAATTAAGTCCCAAATCTGATGTCTATATGACTTCATCCTCATGTTTTTTGTAGTTGCTTGCCCACGAGCCTGGCTCACCACTAGCTCTGAATCTCTAAAAGCTTGTCTTCTCTTTATTCCCATTCATTTTGCAAGGATCAGACCATGGACCAAGACCTCATATTTAGCATCATTGTTTGAGCATGAGAACCAAAAATGGTAAGCTTTGAGAGTCTCTCATCCTGTCAGAGATACTAGTTGGACACCCACTCCAGAGCCAACTTTACACTTGGTGCCATCAAAATATAGGGTCCATAGACGATTATCTTTTGGATCATCATATTCCTCCTGATCCTTCATTAATTTTGGGAAGACCTGATCATTTTCAAAAATCACATAGGTGCCTAGCCCTGTTGCATGAAGGTTTCCAAATGGATCAGAGTCAATGAATTGGTTGAGAAGCACTTCTTCTTCAAGATTTTGATCACTTGTATCTTCTTCATCTTCTATCATTTCCACACAATATCTCTCCTGCTGAGACATGGAGGTATGCATTGCTTCAAAGCATAGGACTACATTGTCCGCAATGCGTTTGAGATGCAAAGATCTGGAAAAAATCTTCATCTTCACCCCATGCTTGGTTCTCAATATCAGGTGGGACCAGTTGAGCGCTAAGTATCTGCCAAGCTTCATAGTGAAATCTCTTGAAAGACACATTTTGAAGACTAGGGGAATGTCTATCACTACTATTTCTTGTGTGATTGTTTGGGTTGGACATGAGAAGAGGGTTAGAGATAGATCTTTTATTCAACTGACGGTCAGAACCTTCTTCCCATCTAGTTGCACGATTCCTTTCTCAAGGGGTTCATACTTAAGTTTTAGGGCATTGACCACTTGCTTTGGCATGATAGTTGTGCTAGCTCCCAAATCAATCATATTATTATGCAAAAGCTTATCTCCTACAACAAGTGTTAAAAAGAAAGGTGTGGGCTTTGGCTTGCTTACCTTTCTCTTTTGTATTTCCCATATTGTTTGTATAAGCTACTACTTTTAGAATTTGAGGGGTTGATGTGGATCCTTTGCCTCTACTTTGGCTACATGACAGAGTCATGTCCGTCTATGACATTTGTTCTTTTTTCAATGCTTCCTGAAGTAATGTCAAAACATAGATATGATGTCCCAAAGAGATACATTGGTAGGCACCTTCTTCAATTGTTCCACCACATTAAGCATTTTGACTAGCTAGGTCTTGGGCTTGATCAATGGTATTTCTCTCATTTTTGAAGAAAATGCTCCATCGTGACTGGGCTTAATTCCTTGCTCACCTCCTTCTCTAGCAACATCAGATTATGTGGCTATGGAATAGGTTAGATTTTAGGAAATGGAACCTACTTTTCTTGTAGTTGTGGTTGACGTGGCTAAGGGCGTAGTAAAGCTTGTTGCATGTATTCTCCCGTGAGCCTTCTTTTGGATCTCATGTTGTAATCTGACTATACTTGTGGGGTAATAGTCATCAGAGTTTCATTTTTGAATACTGTGCCTTCTTCTTCCATCCATGAAAATAGTATTTGATTGGGCATGATATCTAGCTCTTGCTCCAAGGACATCCCTTGAATTTATGCTCTGAAATGAGCATTTTCCATTTTGGAAGACTCATTCATTTGCATTCTAGAGCATTCCCTTGTTTCTTTGTTCTGCTATCTTCTATTGCATATTCCCCCTTGGAAAATTTTGAGGTATATGGCTATCGCTACATGGGAAGTACTATACATTATCATCTTCTGCCTTTTTTTTTTGTCCTAGAATTAACTCTTTACTCAGGCTTTCTTTGACCATTTGTAGCAGCATGGTGACGTAAACTATTTTTTTTGTAGACACCGCCTACTGACCTCCTCCTCTAGAGGATCCCCGGTATGGATTTTGTTGATAAGATGGATTTCCCCTACCATAGAATTTGCGGTCTACTTTAGAGATGTTGCTTTCTATCATTTGATAAGGACCAACTCGTTAGAAAAATTCCACATGATACTTTTCATGTCGTTGATATCAGCTGCAATTGAGTACAAACCTGACGTGCTTGTTTGGGTGGCAAGATACACGTACATAGACTAGGACATACACTGACATCAATTGTGTAGCAAGAGTACTTGGAGTAGCTTCTTCCCAGAGACCACAAGATATTTCTACAAATACAGGCATTAGAGGCCATGGCAGAAGCTTCTTGACATCAATTAAACTATTTTCCTCATGCACAACCAACTCGTATGCATCAGGAAAGATATCCCCTCTGATGGACGTTATCATCACTGTGATATCTAAGTTGAGGGCCTTCAGATAGAACATGAATGCCATCACAACTTGGGGTCAAGCAGTCATAGGGATCATTTTCCAAGTCTTGTGAAACTTGGTGTTAAAATCACTCATGGCCTCTTGCGGAGCTCTCTTGATGGTAATTAGTTGTTGTAGCAACAAAGAGTGGTCTCGTTTCTCTAAGAAGCATTCAAACAACCTTTCTCCAAGATAATCTTAGGAGATAATAGAGCCTAAGGCCAAAGAATGATACCAATCTTGGTCCTTTCCTTCGAAAGAGGTAGCTAACAGCCTTAAGGCGATGTTCTCCTCTGCTATATTATGTACCCTATATACCTCTGCTATATCCTAAAGGTGTTTGGAAGGGGTTTTGAAGTCTTCTCTGGAGAATTTTGGAATAGCCTTAAGGGTGTTAGTGGGTATGGTAGGCCATACATCTGGGGGTGTAGGTGGTCATAGTGGACTACCGCTATCCTAGGTTATGAAAATTTCTAGGAGCAGGGGGAGGTACATAAGCCATAGAGAAAATATTCTTATGAATTAGGTATATAGGTATTATGATTTGGAAGGTTGAACCTATAGGTGGAGTAGATAAGGCTCTAGATATTGGGCTCTTACTTCTTATGCTATTACTTCTTACAGGTGATACAAAACCTATAAGTCTCCTTCTCCTAGGTATCGAGGTAGGTAACTGAGAGTATTGGAAGTGGCCTCTTGAAGATGCTCTCATTTGGACTTAGAGCATGAAACTGCGAGTTTCCTTCCTTAGCCTGATTTAAGAAAATTTTCTAACTTCTAATCAAGCATTCATAAAACTTCTTGTACCACTGGGCATGCCAGAAAAATAACTATTGATCATCAAGTCTTCCATGTCTCCAACAGTCTGATGGGAAATTCAATGAATGGGGGACCAATTTGGGCCTCATTGAATACCTAGAGTATTTTTATAGAAAGTTGGCTCTTCTTTGGGGTTTGGAGAAAACGGTAGAAAGAAATTTAAATAGAAAACATAAAATGACAATGTGCCAATGCTTTTACAACATTTCAATCTAAATCATTCCTATGAGTGATATAATTAGACACATAACACCACAACCCATCATTTTTGGAAAGAGAATGAACAACAAATGCTAATAACAAGAACAATGCAAACTTTCAAATCTTTTCACAGGTAGTGTTCATTAAGGTCTGATCAAACATAAATATTTCTAAGGGTGATAGAAAAACGTTCAAAAATTGCATAAACTTTTCCTCCTAATACAACATAATATAACAAAAAAATAACCCTTCAAAAAAATAGAGAAGTCCAATGACATAGTCAAGTTTTCATGGGTTATTATTCTATTATATGAGCATACAACATGGAAATCGATTGCTTAAACTATTTGAATTGAGCTTTCAAGACATAGTGTTTCATTCAAAATGAAAGCATAAAGAAAGAAAGCTCAATAAAGGCCATACATGCACAGTATCAAATATTTCTCCTCAATATTTTGTGATTTAAATATCAAATGAACTTTAAAATAGAGGTTGAATGCCAATCTGACAATAGTTTAAGCTTTAAAAGATATAACATGCTAGAG
This sequence comes from Sequoia sempervirens, assembly GCA_007258455.2. Classification (NCBI taxonomy): domain Eukaryota; kingdom Viridiplantae; phylum Streptophyta; class Pinopsida; order Cupressales; family Cupressaceae; genus Sequoia; species Sequoia sempervirens. The sequence continues at coordinate 10,457 of VDFB02343598.1, read as the reverse complement.
AAAAGTAGTTCTACATATTTCACTTCTGAAAAATAGTTCTATATCCTAAGAAAATTAAAGAAACTTTTCCTTGGCAAAAGAAACTAAAACATGGAATCCAACCCTTTCATCTATCACCACCCTTACTTTATAGATATAGAAAGAGGAAATCGCCACCACAACACAAAAGTAATTACTACCAAATGTTGGCATTTGATAGCACATGATCTAATCATAGATCTTTAGTTAGGTCACAACAATCTTTTCTCATCAATTCTCAACTGCCACATTATTGCTTTTCAAATATTTAGCAAAGATGGAGGTCTATAAATGATCAAATCCTAGAAAATAACCTAGAAAAGGGTCTAGTTGACCAATCATGTCACCCAAAGGCAGTGACTCAAAGCTTCCATCTCAAAAACCAAGAAAAGAAAAATTCCAACAAGCTTCAACAAACTCCCAAAAGATATCACTTCATAAGAAGCACAATTTGCTTGTAGTGAAGAGATGATGTGTCAAACAAGTGGAAACTTTTGATCTCATGAATCTATCTCCTTGAGAAAATCTTTGATGAGTTGACACATGTCCCTACTCTCTCCCAAAAGGAAAGAAAAAAATGAAAGTTGCACAACCACCACGTAGTGCATTGCAGACCTTTCCGATAACTCTACTTGAGTGTGGGCTTATTTGAAACTAAAAACATTGCACAAGTTGAAAATAAAAACAATCAAGGAAAAAACAATTTATAGTAGATTAACCCTTTCTATGGTGATTGTGGGGAAATGTTTCTTCATTGATATCCTATCCATATCAAGTATTATTAATAGGTACTTTATCTTTTAATATTCTTTTGTTTAAATTACAAACTAGATTTTATTAATATATTGTGTTTCATTAGCATTATCTTAGGTGGGAATTGCATAGGTATCAAAGCCTCAAGTTCCAACAGTAGGGAAATTTGGGGGAAAAGGTGAAAAAGACAGTGGATATGAACACAAGATTACAAGGAGAATATGCTACAACTTTGATGTTACACAAGCTAAATGAATCCTAAAATTGGTAAGAAAAATATGAAAAGGTATGTAAACTTGTTGATTTAAAGGTATTTGTTTTTTAATGCATTGAAAATTTGATGGGATCTCCCATTGAATTCTTGATGTCCATGTGTTATTTAGCTCAATGTAACTATAGGAGTAAAGTGTTGATATTGAAAAAGATGATATAGGAACATTTCACAACTAGTGATAGAATTAGGCAAGAAGATCTTAGTATAGTTTCTTCCATCTTTAGAAAATGTTAAGAAATAGATCTAGTACTATTAAAGTTTTAGTATTAATTTTAGAGGCTAACAATTCAAAATTCTTGTAGTAAAGGATGTCGTAATTACAAATTATTAAGATCATTTGAATACATTTGAGTAATTTTCCTGAAATTTGGTATGAGCATCTATTTTTGGGTTTAATGAGTAGAAGGAAATTTGATAAGAGCATGGAATTAGGTAAGTTAAGTGAGTAATGGATAATTTCACCTCTAAAACAAGTTTGAAGGGTAAAAGTTGTATTCATCTAAATTATTTATGAATTTTGAACTTATTGTATTAACTGATTTATATGATGATATTTATTTTCATTAGAATATGATAATGGAACTATGAGTTGAAACATGTGACAACCTTAGTGGTATATTGTGGTTGGTTCTATGGTGAAAATAATCATTGTTCTAATGGTTTTATGAAAGTCATGTTGAAGATTGAAAATTATGTGATTTTCATTCTTGGAAGTCCAATGTGTAAAGTGTTGGTAATTGTTTCAAATATGAACTAGTTCATGCTTTGATAAATGCTAAGTCGTCTCTATGTGTTTCATGTGGCTAAGTATGGGTTCTTATGAGTGTGTCTAGAGTTATGAAGGTGCATTATAATACGTGTTGTGATTGTGACTCAAGTTTGAGATACTAGGTATCTAATTTGGGATAAGGGTGTGGTAGACATCTAAAATGATCTACTTATTTATACCCTTGTGTTAAATTATGTGTGATGAGATTACATGATTCTTAAATTCTATGTGTTTTGGTTTAGTGTGTATTTTTGTTATTTTTTGTGTGTAAGGAGCAGATCTCTCCTACAGGCTGAGAGCCTTTTTCGTGTGGGATTGAGGAGGGCGCAAACCTCTCTTGGGGATGGTTGATCAAATATGAAAGTATGAAATTATGAATGATGTTGGAAAACCATGTCCATTGGTTATTGCAATGAATGAAGGTTGTTGGATGGATGGTATTTTTGGTGTGGAGTTTGTTGGATGAATGGTAGTGGTGGTGTGTGGAGGTTTCAGATGGATGGTAATGGTGGTATGGGGAGGTTTTTTGGTGGATGGTGGTAGTTGGGTGTGGAGATTGTTTGATGGGTGGTGGTGATTGTGTGTTGATAATGAAGTTATATATATGGAATTGGTTGTGTAGATCCCCAAAAGGGAAGGAAATCCCCCTTCTCCCCCTATACCTGAATTCAGTGAACAAATTTATTATGTGTGGGTCATCATTAATGTCTAATTTTATTTCAAGTTTGTAATTTAGTAGTTGGGGTGTTCTTTACCCGTGTGAGGGTGGACTCTTTAGTCCAGATTCCTTAAGTTTTAGAAACAACATCCAAATGATAATGTTTATGATTGGAGTATGATTTGATTTTATGATTATTTTTATCCTTTAGTGCATGTTGAGTTGTACACTTTATTTCTCCTTTTCCTTCTCAAATAATGGTTAATCAATAGTATGGCATATAGTTCGGATTCTATTGGAAGCTTCTAGGAGGAAGCTTGAAACTAGTGGGGGAGAATGTAATGCCCCTCCTAAAAATTAAACTAATGTGATCCCAAGATTAAGCTCTACAAGAAGAAAGAATATGTGTAAACATTGTAAACAAATAGGTCATGGTATATATATTTGACAAAACAAAATTATTAATTTATTTGTTACCATTTTTACTATCAAATTTATATTAATGTATTAATGTTCAAATAAAATGTTGCAGATTTAACAAAGGTACTTGGAAGAAAATATGGGTTAAGAACTAAAGAAAGAATTGTGAATTGAAATGGATTTATTGGGACCAATGAAATAATTTCATTATGTTAAGTGTATGTTAATTATTTGTTCTCTTGGCTAGTTACCTCAGCCGTTGCTTTTTATAACAGTTAGTACTTTTGAAAAACTATATAAATGTGAATCATGTAGAAAGAAAGGGAAGAGGAGAATGTATTCTTATTTATTGTCAATAAAATGAAGTTGTCAATCTTTCTCGGGTGGTCTTTCCCTGGTTGGGGTTTTCCACATAAATATGTGTTGTTCTCCTTTTATCTCAACTATCTATTTTTTTTACCCTCTATAAATTATTTTATGAATAGCTTTAGGTTTAGATATTTATTGGTTGTTAATCTCAATAGTAGAAACATTTAAATGCATACCGAGTCTATTAGTGTTCGTAATAGTGAAAAAGGGTTATTTTTGAAATTCATTAGTGACATTGTTTAATGTTGAGTTTTTTCTTTCGCAAATCTTTTTCTCTCTAAATCTATCCTTTCTGATTTATGCTTTTTCAAAGGCGATTTATCTCTTTTGCTAGGAAAAGTTAGAATCACTCCTCTTGTCATGTGATGCATTGACACATCTAGTTTCTTACTCCTGCGATAAAGAAGAATAGGAAACTCATCTCTAGTATTGCTTGATTCACAAGAATTAATTTTTTTGTTTTGATTGCTAGTTTCTTTATTGCCCAATGGATCGTTCTAGATTCTTTGATCAAGTAAATCCATTTCAGAAAGTTATCTCTGTTCAACAATTTTTTAATTTAAGTTTAAATTGGTATGCATATTGTTTTCGTCATTAAATCCATTCCACACTTTTTTCTTGCATTATCAGTAATTATGTTGCTCCTCCCCTCCCTTATTTGGAAGTCTTGTTTCCAATTTATGTTTCTTTTTATTACTGTCCTGAGACTTTAAATTAAAATTGAGGTTGATCAAGTTTTTCTTTCTATAAAGGATGAGCAAGTTATGTGAATTCATTTAAAATCTTATTTCAATACCATGTCCATTTGAAAGGGTATGAGATGGAGGTCGTACACTTAGTGTGTAACTCGCTTCGTGAGTTCGAGTTCGGTCATGAGTTTGTTACTGGTTCTGGTTTGTTTTTCCTCTTATTTGATATCATCGGTTGCCATTCCTCTAAAAACGCCACTAACCATTTGATATTCTTCTTTAATATCTATATTTGTGCATGTGATTAAAGATGGTGAATCTGTCCTTATAGTGGTACTCTAGATTATCATTGGTAATAAGAGATTTTAGTGACTGCAAATACTTCTATCCTGCACCAAAACAAGGATGTTCCTTGCAGCAGCTTCTTGTACCCACGTAAAAATTTCCTTGCAATATCAATTTTTCCCTCTCTTAGCTAGCGCAATGGCTGCGCCATTATAGCATAAAAATATCCTGGTCTCCATGCCAATACTTTACAATGTAGTTCATTAGTCTTCTCAAGATGTGTTGCCTTGTTTTTTATCCCTCTTCTCATTGGGAAAAGCTGCAAAATAATTCCAATTTCCAAGTCAAATGTCAACATAAAAATTCTTCGCATCTGATTCACTTTGTACAGTTTTAATTGATTCTTTCGCTTTAAGACAGTCATCTGTTTTCAGTTCCATAAAGCATTTGATGAGATTTTGTCCACCATTTGAACTTGTTGCTGAAATGTTTTGCTTTTTTGTATAAAACATTTTGCAGTTTGTATTGATGTCACTTGGTGATGCAACTGTTTGCTGCTTATTTGAATTGTAATGATGGTGTAACAATAGTTGTTTATTAGAATTCCTTGTGTAAATTGTTATGATGTATAACAATGCTCTTTCTAATTGCATTTAATTCTAGTAAGCACATTCCTTATAGAATGAAATTTAGATTTAAACAGTGTTCTGTATGGATTTTTATCACGTATGTTTGAGTGCTGTAAGAAAAGACTACATGAGATGCACATTTATCTAGTATACTTAATTAAGTATTCATGTTTAGTAAGAGTTTAGCTAACAGTGATTTCAAACATTTTTATGAAGAAATTGCAGTGACATTCGATATTTATACTTTTATAATCTGATATTGGTATGTTATTAGTAGATTAGTAACACTATTTGTCTTTGTAATATATATTCTGCAAGTTAAGTCTTGAAGTTGACTTTCTGTGATTAGAGCCTAAAATCAAATGTATACATATTGATAACGTATATATAAAAAGTAACTGTTCATGCTGTCATAAATTAAGATCTAACATTGCATTCAGTTAATAATATTTAAAGTAACTACCTAAACATTTTAGTATACTAAATGTTATTATGTTCTAATATACAAGGGTATTAGTTTGTCTAGTTTAAGTTTTCACGTATATAAAGTTTATAATTCGTTAATCTAGATATATACTTAAAGTTACTTGAAGAATTCGAAGTATAATATATATATGCAGATTTACGATATTGCAAGTACTTAAGATCTATTCTTGAATATTTCTCAATTTTTAGTAAGAGTACAAAGTTGTGTCACACTTTTATAAAGAAAATGGCCAACACTAATCCAACTTTTAAACTTGAATCACTAAAACACGATATATATGTTTTAAATTTTCAAATCATGTAAACTAATAAAATATTTATTTTTTAGTATATTTTATGTTTGTATTTTTTTGAAAAAAATAGAAAATTGTTTGAATATGGTGTTTAATAAATTAATACTATAATTTAGTTGTTGATAAAATGCTCAAAAATGAAGTTACATAAGATGTCAACCTTTATATAGTAAATTTTATCTATTTTCCTTCAATTTTTTTATGGATATTTATAACTTGAATTTTTAGGGCATCGATATATTATTTTTCTAATTTTGATAAATATATATTTTTAAATAAATATTAAAATGTGTGCATATTAAAACTTAGTTGTTTCTAGTCGACATCAACTTTCATATAAATTATTTATCTAAAATAGAAAAAAAATTATACCATCTTGATATAGATTCTCATATTTAGGGCATCATATTTTTTTAAAAAAAAAATTAATAAGTTTTGCTATTTTTCCATGACATGGTAATCAACTTAATGTTTTCTGCTAATAACCGACATTTAGTAAAAATAAAAAAGAAAATATAAATAATTATTAAACTATTAAAATATATATGTTTTTGAAAACCAAACTATGGATATACAAAGGGTATTTTTAAAAAATTTAAAAAAATTCTATAATTTAGAAGTTGTTGAAACATCAAGTTTTTTGGGCTTGCTCTTATTTTTTGGTAATTGATTCAAAATGGTTTCTAATAGAAAGAACAGGGCCAACACCTTAACTGGAAAAGTTGTAGATATATATAATTTAGCTAGATTGAATCTTTTTCTACAAGATAATATGTCATGGACTGTAACGCTATTTTGTAGAAAATTACTTTAAATTCACCGTGTTGATAAGTTGGTTCAAAGTGTGACAACTTTGTGCTAAAACATCACTAGGTTTCTATATAGTTTTATTCATTCTATATTTCACAGATTTCAAATACTTGAAGGCAGGACATATTGATAATTGAAGTTTTGGACAATGTATTATTGGGGAGTCTAACATAAGATTTTGTTAGTTCTACTCCAAAGAGCAAGAGATTGGATTTATATACTTGAATAGATAGTTGAGATAAATAAAACAAAACACTATCTCAGCACCGGGGTTCTATCTCACCATATCTCAACTTCACATATCTATTCAAATTCAAATTACTATATGTGAAGCTGAATAATATTATATAGATAGTGAAGTTTGGGGTTCTAATTCAACTTCATATATCTATTCCAAATTTAAATTCACTAAGAGTTGTGTCTACTTAACCACTCTAGTGTTGATAAGTTGTTCGAAAGTGTGACACAACTTTGTGCTAATACATCACTGGGTTTCTATATATAGTTTTATTCATTCTATATTTCATATTAAGATTTCAAATACTTGAAGTGTGATATATTGATAGAATTGAAGTTTTGGGATAATGTATTATTAGGAGTTCACTAATAAGATTTTTGTTGGGGGTTCTATCTAAAGAGATTGGGATTGATATTATAATTCAATTTAAATTTGGAATAGATATGTGAAGTTGAGATAAATAAAGGGAAATATAACTAATTCAAAGCTAATATGAATATAATGTTTAGTATAAAATGATTCATTAATATGAAATGCATAGAAGTAATTTTTACATGCACAATTATCAAAATAAAATAATTATTTTGTGGTGCTGGTAATATGTTGATATCTTTGGTAAGTTTTTAATATTTTTGTTTTGTTAGTTACCTATAACAATATGGATTTTTTTCACAAGTTATCTATTTTGTACATTAACCCTTTCTATGGTGATTGTGGGGCAGGGTTTCTTCATTGATTTCCTATCCATATCAAGTAATATTAATTAGTACTTTATCTTTTAATATTAGTTTGTTTAAATTACAAAATAAATTTTATTAATATCTTGTGTTTCATTAGCATTATCTTAGGTGGTCATTACAAAATAACCCCCAACTTCTCCTAGAGATACTCAAAAGTGTCCTTAGGAAGATCCTTCATGAAGATGTACAACTTGATCCTTAGTATGCACATACTCCAACTTCACCTCATTCTCTATAACCTTCTCTCTCACAAAGTGATACTGGATTGAAATATGAGTTGTTGTTGAATGCATTACCATATTTTTTGAAATATTGATAGCACTTGTATTATCACATAAGATAGAAATAGGTTCATCATATATCACTATGATATCCTTCAAAAGTTTTCTTCATCCATAACACCTATGTGTATCATGATGTTGCAACAATGTATTATGCCTTTACACTATATAATGACATTAAATCCTTCTTCTTACTTAGCCAAGACACCAACCTGCTTCCAAGAAAGAAAAAAAAACCACTTGTAATCTTCAAGTCATCCACACAACCTACCCAATCTACATCTATATATGCACTCAAAGGAAAATCAGTATCCTTTCGATACCATAAGCCATGTTCTATAGTTCCTTTCAAGTATCTAAATATTTTCTTTACTACTGCAACATGTGACTCTTTGGGATCTTCTTGAATTTTATCCACAAGACAAACTACATGCATGATATCCGATCTAGTAGCAATTAAATATAACAGTCCTCCATCACTAATTTGAACTTTCTCTAATCAGCCTCAAGAGATTCATCATTCTTACTCGGCTTGCAACTAGTAACAATAGGGGTACATACCAACTTAGAATCTCCCATTCCAAACTTCCTAAACATTTCCTTGACATACTTTGATTGTGAAATGAATATACCTTTTTCTATTTGATTGATTTGAAGAACAAGAAAAAAATTCATCTCCCCAAACATAGACATCTCAAAATCTTTATGCATCTCTTGTACAAATCTTTTGCACATAACTTCATTTCCCCCAAAAATTATGTCATCAACATACACAACTACAATCAAAATTTGATCTTTTTCAACCTTAAAGTAAATATTGCTATTTATGCTATCTTTGCTGAAATATTTCTACAATAAGTACCTATCCAACCTTGCATGCCAACCGAAGATCCCTTACATCCAAAGTTCTTTCAATTTGCAAACTATACTGTGATTTTATATATCTCGGTATGTTCAAAAACTCAGGAACATCTAACAGGCAGTTCTCTCCCAACTCGCTCATTCAAAACATATAAACTTACAACCATCACTACACTGGAAATCTTTGTGTGCCATGGAAAACTCAAAACATCCCAATATCTCCCATTTTTTTCTCCACTAGAGAAAATGTCTCCCGAAATCTATTCCTTCTATTTTCTTTATGAGTAACCTTTGTCATTACGGCCAGTCTCAGTTCTTATTTCACTCATACTCTTCATTCTCATTATGCTTTTTCTGGAATAGACTCCACTTAATTCCAATTCCATTCTGTTTGTTGGTCTTGGGACAAAGTCTCTCGTTTAATTCTTCAACGGAATTTGTTCTTCTTCCTATAGCCTTGATTCACGTTCATCTTGTATGCTTTATCTACCACATTTCGTTTGTGTTCAACTTGAAAGTAGCCACACTTTACTTTGTTTCTAATATAGTGTTTTCTTCTTATCAACACACCTCTACACTTGTCACCAATGATCTAATCTTCTAAATGATTCTTATGCACATACTTAGGGGTCTTAGGTATCCTTTCCAAATATTCTTCCTCTTCAACCTACACTTCTCTTTCCTTACCATCATCTTTCTCTTCTTCTGTACAAGAAGACTCATCTGACTCATATCCATCTATCATCACTGAAATTTTCTATAAATATTCATCTACCTTGACACTTTCAATTTCAAAAATATTTTTCATCCTCTTATTGTAACGCTAGTAAGTCTTTCTTTTTGTAGAATATCCAAGGAATATTCCTTTATCAAATCATGTATCAAAACTTCCTAAGTTTTCTTCATCTCTTATGATATAGCATTTTCTTCCAAACAATGAAATATTTCATAGTAGGAGTTCTTCCATACCACAACTCATAGGGAGTCTTTGAACTCTTTGTTTGTGTTTGTGCTCTGTTAAGAATATACACTACATTATGAATTTATTCTCTCCAGTAGACTTTTGATAGGTTTGCTTCTTTCATCATTGTCCTTGTTGCTTCTTGAAGAGTCATATTCTTCCCTTCAACCTCTACATTCTATTGATGAGACCTAGGGGCTGACAAATGCCTCTTTCTTCCATGAACTTCACAAAAAGTGTTAAACTCATTGGAGGTGAACTCTCCACCTCTAACAAACCTTAAACATTTTCTTTTCACATCCATTTCATTCTCAACCATATCTTTGAATAATTTAAACTTATCTAGAGCTTCTGATTTTTCTTTGAGAAAAGTAACCTAAGTCATTCTAGAATAATCATTAGTTAATAGCATGAAATACCTATCAGCTTGAAATTTTTTGACTCTAGTAGGTCCATAAAGATCTATATGCACCAACTCCAAAGGACTAGTAGTATATTTTTTGTTGACTTTGAAACTCTTTCTAGCTTGTTTCTAAATTTGGCATTCCTTCCAGATGACATTTATAGGCTTTGTAATCTTTGGCAGATCTATCACACCTTGAATTGAACCAATCCTCTCTAGGCTATCAAAATTGATGTGACACATCCTTCTATACCAAAGTCAACTTTCATTAATTTGAGTTATAAAGTATTAACCATTTGCACCCTTGAGTTGATAAACATTTCCATCTATCCTCCCTACTACAACCGCATTTCTAGAGCCTTTTCTAATCTCATAGCCATTTTCCTAAAACACAAGATTATATCCTTTGCTACACATTTTTCCCACACTTCAAAGGTTATGTCATAGACCATTAACATAAATAAAATTATCTATATTATTTTTTCCATCAAAACTAATTGAACCAAGGTTTCCACATATC
>VDFB02343597.1:0-24820 GCA_007258455.2 Sequoia sempervirens | reverse complement strand
TTCCATTTTCCAATTAGTTACACAAATCGTTCTACTCTTTAGCATTCTTCCGCATAACCCAAAGAAAAATCGGGGCTTAATACCTGGCCAAATTGCAGCCCGACCCAACCACAGTTAAGTCTCAGGTTACCTCTGAAATTTTTCTATTCATAAACGTTCGCGAATTTCTGAGTTCTCATTATAATTTCTTGGGCAGGCGAAGCGAAATCAGAGAAGAGTATAAATAAAAAGAATGACAATATTCCACTTCTTCAACTGTGCAGCTCTTACCTTCGGCCCCCATGCTGTATATTACACAGCCACTCCTCTGTAAGCTTTACACAATCCTCTTCGTGCAGTTCTAATTACCAAAAAAAACAAAAAATCTTAACTTAATATCAGTTAATTTATTTTTTTATTTTTTCTTTCTTCTAAACTTTGAATTCAACTAGAACCTATTATTGTAAGTTTGGTTTTCCCATCAATACCTGCCAAACATAATGATCTGATGTCTGCAAAACGGATAAATCGTAAACTTTTAGTTTAACCTTTTGATCACGCTCTGTTGCTTTTGTAATATCTTATCAGAGGCCAGCTTAAAATGGACCGAGAAATGGTCTGTCCCGTGGATTTAGGTTTAGAAGAAGGAAAACGCATTGTTTTATGGACTATTTTAGCTGTGACCTGTAACATTAGTGAATCCAGGCTTTCTAGGTTTTAAAAAATAAAAATAGAAAATTAAAAAATGGCATCATTATATAATGTTAATGGATCAAATCGATGCTATTTACGATAAAATTAAGACCATTAAATTGATCGGGTGGGCTGTACCTGGGTGTAAATTGGCTGGAGTTTATTTCGGTTAGACCAGATTCAATTCTAAGGGTTGTTTGTGGACAGGGAAACTCTAGAGTAATACTGTTCTAGGGTAGAATCCTTCTCGAACAACAACAATGGGTTCAACTAATAAACCCCCCCCAAAACGAGCTCGCATTATAAATCATAAAATGGACTCGCCTTATAAAACATTATGACTGCTAGTCTAGGTGTTCACCCAATAAAAAACCAAAAAATGGGCTTGCCTTATAGAACATTATGATTAATGTTAGGGGATTCACCTAATTTAAAGCCAAAAGAAGGGACTCGCCTTATAAAACATTTTGACTGATAGTCCAGATTCAATTCTTAGGGCTGCTTGTGGGCAGGAAATCTCTATAGACTATAGTTATAACATCCCAGCATTCGACCCTCCCCAGTGAAGAAAAAGAGGTTCCCTTTCACCTTATACAAAATTACTCAGCTACCCCAGATTAAATTCTTACGGCTGCTTTGCAAACCAGGAATCTCTGGAGTGATAGTATCCTGGGGTTTGGTCCTCAAATAAGAGAATTGGGTTGGCCTCATGTAAAAGCCAAAATAAAAGGGTTCATATTAATTATTATAAAACATTACCACAATTAGTCCATATCTCAGGGCTGCTTGCCAACAGGGAATCTCTAGACTGATGCCATTCTGGGGTTCGACCCTTTTTGGCCAAGGAAAAAAGGTGTAGCTAATGAAGAACTAAGACAAGAGGATTATTACTGGACCCTTTGCAAGTAGAGAAGAAACATAATAAATATATTTCTTAAAGTGTCCTCCTGGCATGCAGGTTTTACCTAACAGCTGGATGAAGATGTGCCCTTTTTGCAATATAGATTCTCTTGATGTGTCAGAAAATTTACCAAGCTGAAAACCATCTCAAGGTTGACCCTCTTCAACCAAGAAAGGCAGCTTCACTTTAACACAAAAAAACAAACTAAGACAAGTGTCAAAGCAAGGAAATCATTATTGGGCATATTGTGGGAGGCAAATAATAAATATAGTTGTTAAAGTGGCATCACAACTTTTAGGCTTTTACCTTAGTGTCGGCAATAGTTCAATGGAATGAAAATGCACCTTTTTTCTATTTAGATCCTCTCAGCTTGTCTGTAAAACTTCAAAGCTGCAATTTGCTCTGGTCGTCTTGTTTGTGGCTGCCAATTTTTTGAGGCTTTTTGGACCTCTGTCCTTTTACCTTCTAGTCTTTGTTTGTGTGTTAATCAAGTTGAAGAATATGCATTTATTGGATGCCCAGCTTATGGGATGATTCAGAAAATTACAAAATGTCTGACATGGCTGCAGCAACTACTTGCAAACAGATGATGTTTTTGAATTCTTATCTCGTACTTGCAAATATAAACCCACACCAAAAGATCAAACTGGAGTCCTCAGTGAAGTGCTTACATCTTTTTTTGATTTATAATTTTATTGGAGGCTCTCTCAAGTGGAGATTTTAAGCTTGCCTGGCATAGAATATGCCAAAGAAATAGTGGAGACTGTTAGGCCTTTATGTAACAGTAATAGGAGATTACAATTTCTTTTTCTGAAATAGTAATCTTTTTTCTTTTTTGATATGTAAAGTGAGGAGCTTGGGATCCTCTCCCTTTTCATTACTAAACCAAGTTTTCAACTTACATAGATAACCAGAATGGCTTTCTTAAACCAGATTTTCAGTAATTTTGAAATCTTCTTATCTGGAACTTGAATAATAGTAGAATCGAGTCAGAGAAAAATCTTTGTAAAAGTTCCTTAAATATGAGGGGAGAGTGTATGAAAAGTGTAACCAATTCTTTCATTTCCCTAATGAAAGACAAGTTTTGCTTGTCTCGTCCTCGCGAATGGACTCAACTCTAGTAAATCAATCAATTGTGGATGCATCATTTGAAACAAACAAACCATGCATCTATTCTTTATATCACAATGCAACGGATATGGGTGCCAAGTGTCAACAAACATTCAAAGTGACATATGTAATGGATCTAGATCTGTAACTATGAATGATGTGAGCAATAGCGGACAGATTGACATATATTTACCTAAATGCTCTTGGTCTTCTTGCTCACAGTCTAGCAAAAGGTTGAGTGTTTGCTATCTCTTGGCATTGAAGTTATCTCCGACACCTTGAAACAACTAAGTCCATTCCCTTGGCTAAAATTTATTCCTCAGATGGAGAGGGGATGGAGAAGTAATAGTAATAGACCAGTGGGGGCCAACATCACATCTATATGCTGTGCTCTTTTCAGGAGCATCTCTGCATATAGTCAGGGAGCCTGACCCTGCCCTATTGTCAGATTCGCATGGAGCCCAAGCCTTGTTAGTAGTTGTAGTTGTAGCTTTGTGAGGAGCTGGTAGAGCATGCTTGTAGATGGGCAATAGAAAAGACGGTAGGCCTTTGAGCAGCTAGCCTACTAGTGGGAGGTCAATAGGTAATGTTTGGCCTTATAAATCATATCTATTTCAGGGTAAATTATGGGAGCATGATGTTGAGGTTGTGGATACGGCTCAACCAAACGATGGCAGATGATTGGGTCATGGTGGTTGTATCAATGGAGTTCAAAGATGAAAGATAAGACCCCAAAGACTATTGACAAATTTATATCCCAATGAGAATATTCACCTTACTTGGGTAGAAAAGAGTATTAGGTTGAGAGGCCTTACAATCTATAGGGTAGGTTGAGTGAATACAACTTGAGAGGCCTTACAATCTATGGGGTGTCCTCTTAGATGTTTCCAAAGTTCTATCCATAGATTCGATCTGAGTTGTGTCTACGTGTAGTTTAGAGAGTAGGGCCCCACCCCCCGGCCACCTACCTCTAGTGAACATACAACTGAGTCCCTATCCACCTCCCCTACTTGACTGTTGTTATTTCTCTTCTCCTAACTCCAACATTGAAATATCCCCAATGGGATCTGCCCTAAAATTTCTGTTTTCTGCCCTAGGTTTCTGATTTATTTTTCTGTACTTTTCCAATTTAGTTTTTTTGCTCAAACCCTAGGACAGAATTCTGAATTTATTTTTCAGAATGACAAATACTTATAGGCATCCAATAAACATATGCCAAACATCCATAAAACCATGCCAAACATATAGATAACATCGACTATGATAGCAACCATGAAAATCAACTATCCAAGTGCCAAATATAGGTCAATAAATCTGCTTTCTGATTAAAGAAGTCCGCTGCTACAAAACTGAATATTCTGGACAGATTTTACAATTCATTCATGGGCTCAAACATGCCAAACATATGCCCAGATTTCTGCTCTACAAAGCAGACCTAAAACTATGATTGTACATACCAAATATATGCAAAGTAATCTTCAAATATCAAACCCTGGATGGGAAAATTCCTCATTGGCAAGTGCTTAGGGTTTGCTGCTCAACACATGCAAAATCGCCTTCTAAAGATGGGCTCTCAGACCTGCTCCAAAGTGGTTCTCCAAATTAGGGCAAAACCCTAATGCTATATGCTCGCAAAATGCCACAACAATGCTGCTCCAAATCTGATTATGCAATGATGCTCCAAATCTCCAAATGTCTCCAATGAAGTGCAATTAGAACTTTGTTATGAGTCCTCCACAAGATGAGCTAGGTTTTCGTCCAACTAACCATATTCACAAAGGGTTTTTGTCCTTGGAATAAGTTGCAGCCAAAGAGAAGATTCCGTAAATGAAAATATGATATGAATTGATACCCCAAATGACTTGCACTTTACTTTCTTTTATAGCCCTCCAAAAAAAACCTTAACAAGCCCAACCTCCCTTATTTTTTATTTTATTTTTTCCTTTTTTTCTCCTCCAATCTTGGCCGACCCCAATAAAGTATTCTTATTTATTTTATTGAATTATATTATTTATATTTTAATATTATATAATATGTACACTAGTGTTTAAAAACACTATTGAAATATGGTGGATTTAGGGCAGGAAAAAGGGGACATTACAAACATCCCTATTTTTTAAGTAATTGCAGATTCCCATATGAACGTTGATTGACAAATAACAGTTTTAGAAGGAATATTCTGAACTATAAGAGTAGGGGCCTACAATCCCACTATAGAAAGGTAGGTTCTTAGCCTTGAGTACTAAGTTGTTTGCTTGTGTTGAATTCCATTCTAATGTTGTGTTATGTATATGTATTATCATATATTCTATGAATCCAAACTTCCTATTCCCATCCTTCACAGTTGTCGTAGCCAATTCTATAAATATTGAAAGGAGGTAGTGTTGGTGTACGTTTTATCATCCACCGAACACATAGAATAAAATGTCCAGTGACACTCTATCCTCTCTTGAAAAACCACCGCGTATGCTAAGATTGCGAGAAGATCATATGGTGATTCCAAGGTTTCTTTTGTCGGGTCTCGACGTGTGGATAAGCTCAATGGCTGTTGTGATATGCTGGTAATGAACAAGGGGACTTACGTTAAGAAAATCTTCAAGTTTAGGAATGAGAATGCTTAATGCCAATTAGGACTTTCAATGGATCTCAAAAAAATGGCAAAAAGAATAGGGTTCAGGGAATCTAGTCTAAGCCTAAGAACTCAAGAGACAGTAAGGACTCGGTGAAGAGAAATAAACTACACTTTGTTTCGCCTCCTGCAGGACAACATACGCAAAATGGGTAACCGCGGGTTGTAATAATTTCTAAACCTCGAATGAGGCTGGTTAAGTTTCCGCCAACATGAGCCTGAAGCACCTTACGCATCGAATGCAAATCATCCATTCGAAGAAAGTATGAGCTACACTTCACCATTGAATCAATACGATCAATCTCTCATTCAATTAACCAACTTTCAAAGCAAATTCTACCTAATCTAACTTTAACTTTTATCTATGGCGGAAGAAGATATGCAACCTCGCTTACTATTTGACAATAAAAAGTTATTCAAGGCAAATCATGCTCAAGAGCTTTTATTATTCAAAATAGTCTCAATGCAACAATTTCATATTCTGTCTCCACACAAATGAAAGTGAGAGGGCATCAGTTTATATAGAGCTTCAAAAATGAAATGAAGGGCCGAGATTAAAACAAGATTAACGGCCAAGATTATTACAACCAAACCCTAATTAGGGTTTCCCAAAATAACAAGAGTCATCTATCAATAAACTATCAGTAGAGAGGCAGTTAAAGCTATATTCTAGGAGAGGCGTCCTTATCCTTCTGAGTAGCATTGCGTTCAACGAATCTGGACACTACTGCAATGACCTCCTCCATCGTGACGGGTGGCAGCATGCTGATCCGGAATTCAAGCTCATCCAAGTTCTCTGCACATTTGGCAAAGGTATTTGCCCATTCTGCTTCCTGCTTCCTAAAGTCATTCCGAATGGCGGAAAGACTTGCCACTCTCGCAAAATCCTTTCTTAGAAGTGGTCCAGTAGTCGAGAAGAAAACCTCATGAACCTTTCGTTTCAGCTCCTCCAGCTGCATATCCTTTTCTCGGACAATCTCTTGATCAAACATTTCTGCAGCTGTCATGTGAATTTTCTCCCGAATGTCCTTTACCTGCTCCTTGATTCTAAGTCCATCCACTTTTGCCTTCTCCAAAACTTCCCTACATATAGTTACTGCCCAAAACCAGTGATTGAAATCATATGCTGCTCCTGCAGCAATCACCTTCCCAGCGACCAACTCCTCTCTTGGAGTGCCCTTCAATAGCCTGAGGCATGGAATAAGCCTCTCCTGCATATCCGGAATACCTTCCCATGTTTCTGCCATATCCATATGTCTGGAAAGAAAGCATGAGGTTTGCCCATAAGCAAGTGCCAGTTTCTCCATGAACAATGCCGCTTCTGTGCCTTCGCTCGCCATCCAGTCCTGAGCTTCCTTGGCCGTCACCATTCCGTACTCGACATCCTTGGTCACCTCCTGTGATGAATTGAGGAGAGGAGGAACAATCGCATTACCCTGATCAAGTGGCTGGGTCAAATGCTGTATATATTTCTTAAGACGTTCAACCTCCTTCTTATACTCTTTCTTCTTAGCCACTTCCTTTTCCAGTCTCGCTTTGATGGTCGAGACGGAATTATCTAATTCCTCCACCTCTTGACCTTTCGAGGTTGGGCCAAGGTCTACAGTGGTTATGGCATATTCCTAAGGAGTGATCTCATCTCGTGGCTTGTCCACCGTGGGTACTACAATGTGCACGGAACGGTTGCCCATCTCGTTCCTCTGAATGGTGGAGAATTTCTTGGCAAGCTCTGATTAGCCTGACCTGCCTGACATGATTTGAAGAGCCATTGTTCAATCCGCCCCACCTCACCATGAAGACCCACAACCCTGAGTAGCTGGTCTCTCTGGTGCTGTCAGGATTGCCCACTGAATCAGACGCTGACATATTCCACCAAGATATCTCGGATGTCAACAAGAGGGTTCTCCCTTATGCCTCTTGGAAGCAGGCTCTGTACTTGGGACTATTTCCTTCCTTTTCTCTCCGATCCCGACCAAGTCCTGATGGGATGCACCGGCATTAGAAGAATATGATTCTGACTCGCTCAGTAGATCATATGTGAGCGTGATTCCTCTCTGTCTCAATTCTTGGGCATGATAGTCAACCCACCACTGAGAGTATTTAGTCACTGGCCTCATTAAGGTTGCCAGGTCTGCGTGCTCAGGTTCTGACCATTTCACTGGAGGGAGAGGTCGGCTTTCCTCGAAGCGTGGCTGGACGTAGTTCCCATCATCTTGTAACTGATCAGGCACCCGGCAAAACTCAATTGCCCTCATGAAATCTAGTGGCATCCTGGACCACATTCTCCGTCTAACTTCATACTCATGAGCAGCATTTGCCCAAAAATCTTCCAGTTCCATCCTGTGCTTGTACTTTCTCCCTTCTACTGTCCGAATATTATGGTGTGGGTCAAAGTTGACCCTGGACTTGTAGGCCGTGAAAGGATACCACTGGATCTCCAACCTTGCACTCTCAGCTGCCTGTGCTGATGGACAATACTCCAACATGTTCCCAATAAAAAATGGGAATGTGACAAATGCCTTCTTAGTTGGTCTCTGGATGTTCTGATACTCCTCCAACTGTCTTAGGACCTTGAGCAATATCATCTGATTTGTCGGATAGATGGGCAATTTATAGGGATTTCTAGTAAATCCCTGGATCCTGACATATGTGAATTTCGGGAACTGGATGAACCAGGATCCATACTTACTGACTAAACTTTTCGCTTCATGGCTCAACCTCTGATGCACTCCTCCTTGAAGCTTTCTGGTAATATGCATTAGGAAGGCATCATGCACCCTCCTGAAGTGAGTCTTCTCCTTCAATTGGAGCTGTGGGTAACAGTCGTAAGGCCTGAGTTCGTTCTCCCCGTTGCCAATTTTGCCCTTGCAAATCAATCTTGGATACTTGTATGATCTGGCCAACAGGTATACAATATACGAGCTCATATGAAAAGACTTAGTCTCTTCGAGGTTGATCAATTGCTCGTGGAGGTTGTCACTTATCATCCGTGACCAGTTGAACATTTTGACGCCAGAGGTGATCTCGTCTATGAAATAGTACATCCAGCTCTCGAAAAAGGCGCCTTGCGGGTTACAAGCTATTCTGTTCAGCATCAGTATGATATCCCCAAAATCTTCCTTGAAGTCTGTCCGGCGAGGTCTCTTGGGCATCTTCTTGATTGAAGGCTTAGGCTTGTCCATCCACACCTTGTTAACTGTTGTGGCGCACAAATCTGGTTGGCTGTCATATAATCTTTTGGCTTCTTCCTTGGTCTTATAGACCGTTCGTGAATGTTCCGGGATGTCGAAGGTTTCCTGGATTGCAACTTCGCCCAAGTGTGCTAAGACTCTTCCATCAGGTGCGATTATCTGTCTCCTCTGAGCGTCATAGTGGAGAGCACACTCCACCATCAATTCTGCACAATCCATTGCTGGTGGGAATCCAGCTGCCTGAAATATCCCGTTTCGGACTATCCGTTTGGCTATCGGTGTGGGAAGTCCCTTCTACCCATACACTCTTTTCTTAAACTCATCAAAGTCGACGTGTCCGAGATCGGTGTCCACGACATTCTTCCATTTTGAAATGACCTTGGTCTCTCGTTGAGCACCCTTGCTGGCAAACTTCATTTTCAGCTTCTTTGATGGTTCGCCTGCCGTGGTCGTCAACCTGCAGTCCAAAAGATTAACATTAATACAAAGACTTTTCAAATAATTAAATCTCATGCCTTGGATTCGAAAATTTACTTTCAGCTGGTTAAATAATTAAATTGTTGCGAAAAAGCAAGCTGAAAGTAAATTGGATAAAGTTGAAAATTTCGCCAAAACTCCGTCAAGATGAAAGGACAGAAAAGAGATAGCAAATCAACTTGACGGAACATCAAACCTCAGTGAAGAACTATTGGCTGCGAATCAGATTTAAAATCTGATTTTTTTAGAAGAAGTGCGCCCCCTTTTCATAGAAGAATTTCAGCTTTCAATAAATCTCTTCTCTTTTCCTGCGAAAATTCTTAAGCATAACACTATTTCACCCTTTGGAAAATTCGACCTTGCCTATTGATCAACCAATTGCCTAATAATTTCGAGAAAGATTAAATTTCTCTTCAGCTGTGTGTGAAAAAATGAGTTGCTGAAACTCATTATAATGCTGAAGGATTGAATTCATTTTAGCAACTGCCATATTCTTTCTCGATCTCGATTTGTTTTCATTTATCCAAACAGGCAAGTTTCCTTTTATTTTTCGACAAGAATCAGTCTGCTTATCCGCAAATCAATTTATCTTCAAAATTACTTGCCTAATGTTTATCTTTGATTTTTCGACTAAAAGAAAATATTGAATATTTAATTAAATTCATGGTAAATTTAATTTTGGCCTCGTCAGATTTCATCTCTCATCGGGCGATTTTATTTTCTTCCGGTACTGCAAATTTGATTTTGTCCAAGGCATTTTAAATTTCCAAGCAGTTGGAAATTATTAAAATATTAAAATATTTTAATTTATTCCATCCCGTTCGTTTTGGACCCATGGCTATTTCGATTTTCCTTTCATTTTTCTTGGCTAAGAGTGTATTTTCCAATTTTATCCTTAATTTCGTCTAGCCAAGTCAAACTTAAGCCATTCCGTCGACAAACTTTATGCTAGATCCCTATTTTTCTTTGCCGAGGCGAAATTTTCCTTTACACTGAGCCTATTTTCTTCTGCCAAAGTCAAATTTTCTCTTGCTCAGTCGAATTTTTCTAGGCAAAATCCTTGTCTGGATGTCTTCATTGGGCGAATTCCTTTGACGCTTGACAAATTCTTCTTCCTTCTGGCCAAGGGCGATCCTTCCTTTCTCCTTGCCTTCTGCATTTTTCTTTGGCCAAAGTTGTCAATTTCTCAACATTTTCTCTAGATACCCACACTTAGGCAAATTTAATTTCTTTTCCACCTTTGTGTTAGGCACACTTCGTTTTATTCTTCGCCATATCCTAATCTTTTTTAGCACTTGTCCTCCCAAACTTGGTACTTAACTTCTTGAAAACGTCATAACACTTAGCCACAATCTCCATTTTTCATCATTTAGCCTCTATACTTAGGCAAATATTCGAAATTTTCCTTGGACTAGGCACCAACACTTGGCAAAAATCATTATTTTATCCCTTCATGTGCTTAGCGGACTTTAGCACCTTGACAAGACATCTTGGACTTCTATGACATCTGCTTAACCTCTTCCAAGTAGCGGATTTACTATTTTGACAGCATCTTGGATGTGGAGGGCGATTTAAACTTTGGCACTTTGCATAAACATTTTATCCCTTGACAAGTTGCAATATTTCTAGCCAAAGATCGATTTTCCACCTTTAGGCTCTCACACTTAGCAATTGGAAATTCTATGGGTATCAATACCAGTGGTACTTGATTTTTCTCCACATGCCCAAAGGACTTTCCAGCATCTTCCAAGTGGTGTGACTTGTGAACCCTTTGCATCTCTTCAAAGTGGATGGTGGACTTAGGATGCTTGGACATGCATGGGCGATTTAACTTTGCACTTCCCTTCAGGATGGTGACTAGAGGAGGAGTCTAGGATGCCCCTGAACATGACGGACTTTAGAGATCTTTAGGATGTGCAAGGCGGACTTTGGATGTGTCTAGCATCATCCATCTTGAATATGGCGAATTTTGCTCATCTTGCCATTATTGTTTTGCTGCTGGGCGTAACTTGAGCTTCCAGACCTTCCTTCATCTTTCCTTCCCACATTTCAAGGACCTTTCTCATGGCGAATTTCAGACTTGAACAAATTTCTCATGAATTTCATCTTTTTTTGAGTTGATTTTCTGTGATTTTGTGCTTCAGATCTGACTGGTTTTGAATGATTTTTCCAGAATTTAATGTTTTTCAGTCTGATTTTCTCATGCTTTTTACTGATTTTTCATGCTTTTTGCTTGCTTTTCCAGATTTTTCAATGATTTTTCAATTTTCTATTTGATTTTCTGAGTGATTTTTCGATTTTTTTGGACTTCTGAGTGCATTTTTGGAATTCGAGACCTTTCCGAATATAGAAATTTTCCAAAAATAGAAACTTTCTAAAAATAGAAAAAGCAAAACCCTAAAAAATAGGGAACCTTGTTTGGTCCAAAAATGCCAACAATGAAAAAATCGAAAAAAACAAATTTCAAAAAGTAGGGAAGTCTCGTGCACTGGCCGAATTCATGCCATTCGCTTCGGCCTCCGAGCTTCCATGACGTATGACCCATTCAAGCATGAATTACTCACTTGGCCTTGCAATCCCTCGGCAACCTGACGAAACTCTTAGCAAAAGTGATCTCAATGTAATCACAAAAGGAGACAACCTTAAAACTAACAGTAATGTAGGGGTCCCTGATCAATATGGGGCGGCGTGAAAAGGTCACAATGTAGGTACCAACCACAAAATGCCATGATAAAGAAGGCATCTTAGCACAGATTGAATCCCACAAAAAAGCAAGGGCCAAGTTTGTTAGTCAGAAAAGAGTTCGACTTGGTGGTAATGGAGTTTATTCGTGAGTCTAACTCTTAGCTTTAACTTGTTGCCTAAACCCCATCAACATCAACAAAAGAAACATTAGCTTGGATTTGAGCCCAAATTTGAAGGAATGAGTTGGGGTTTTGGAGAAATCAAAACATTTGAATTTGCATTGGGTATGCAAGCTGAAGTTGAAACTGATGAATTTCCAGTTGGTAAGATCTATGTTGTAAGATCTTTGTTTTATGGGTTATAACCTTTCCATTTCATTCTTACTTACTTAATGAAATAGACTAACTAAAGAAAATGAAATACTATCTCATTCTTTAGTCAGCATTAGTATAAAAAGGAAGAGAGATCCCTGAATTTATTATCATAGTTTTTTCCAATTATTGAGAAGCTTGGTCACGAGGTCTCAAAAATAGGCATAAACCATAGTTCAGATTTTCTTGCTTATTGATTGGGGCTATCCCATGTAATTGGTTATGCGAATTCGGTATCACATGGACATGTTTCACTACTCTCCAGTACTCTCTATATGGGCAAGGATTATAATTATATGGTCAAGCACGCCTCTATCACACCGTTGAGTGCACTACTATATAGGACTTGTCACTATTTGTGGTTTGTTGTCTGTCAGAGATTGGGATCAAGTGGAAGATGTGTGGTAAAATACTCATTTGTCTTTATGCAAGATTTCATAAATAATTTACTTGTGCAAATGGAAGTTATCACATAATAAATTAGACAAAAGAATCAGTATTGACCATCGCCTTGTGGGGCCTAGAGCCAAGCCATCATGTTCATGTTATCGAGAATGGAAAGGAGCAACAATAGATAGTTGGCACTTGATCATACTCAACTACCCTATAATATAAGCAGTTGATTTCCCTCAAGTCCTATATAGTAGTGCACTCAATGTAGTAGTGGTAGAGGTGTGCTTGCCCATATAATATCATCTGGACGCTGATCCAGGTTATCTTGAGGGAAATCTGTTGGTATAGGGTCGTGCATAGGAGATTCCACAATGTCAGAATCCCTCCCTTCAGGTGGAGCTAATGGAAGACTAACATCCAAATCCTTAGTCTTCAGAGGCTGATCCTTAGGACTCTTGATGGGAGAAGAGAGTTGAAAGGGCCCACCTTCTTCTTCAAAAACAACGTCCTTGTTGAATGTGAGATGATCAGTGTCTACATCAATCAATTGATAGGCCTTCTGATTGTCACTGTATTCTGTTAGCATCAACTTTTGGCTTTTGGAATCCACCTTGGTCCTCTTTGCATCTAGAATCCAAACATATGCAGTAGAACCAAAAATCCTAAGATGGCTGATTCTTGGTTTCCTCCCAGACCATGCTTCCTCTGGGTTCATCTTCTTGATAGCTTGTGTGGTAGACCTGTTAAGAAGGTATACAACAGTATATACTGTCTCAACCCAAAATTTCTTGGGAACATCTCTGTTCTCTAGCATACAATGGGCCATTTCTGTAATTGTACAGTTTCTTCTCTCAACAACTTTCTTTTGTTGAGGGGTATAGGGTGTGGTAAGTTGACGCTTGATACCGTGTTTAGCACAAAAGTCAGGGAATTGGTTTGAACAAAACTCACCTCTATTATCTAATCTAAGAGTGATGATTTGACAACTCTTTTTCAACTAATGCTTTAAACCTAAGTCACAAGGTTCGAATTTGAATTCGAGTTCGGCAACATTGAAATTCAAATAAAATTCGGCAAGGAAAGAATTCGAAAAGTAAAAAATTCAAATTAAATTCGCCTATATAATTTTGGTTTTCTTAAAATATAAGTAATAAACTTAAAATAAGTAAAAAAAATAATATTAATATACTAATATGTTAAAATATATTAATAAAGCTAAACACAAGGGAAATAAATAATAAATATGTTTAAAGATATAATTTAAATTTTAAATATTATCAATTTATAAATAATAAATAAATTAAATTATATATTATAATACAAGTTTAATTTATTCATTTTAAAATATGAAATTTTAACATTATGAATAAAAAAAAATTAAATAGATTTAAAACATAAAATATAAATAAATTAAATTTTATTTAAAAAAACAAAAGATTAAATAAAAACAAAACTTAAAAATTAAAAAGCCTACCTCTATATTATTTGGTCTTTCAAGTCCTGGAGGGAAAAACCTGTGACCCTAACTAATTGGTGGATAGAAGCGGCAACATTCTAGGATTCAGAGAACTCTTGACAACCATCTTCAACTAGAATCCCTAAAAAGGCCTGGCGGATGATCCTTCGGCCGTGGCTCCCATTTCCGCCTTTTGGCTTGTTACACAGTTCCGCATTACGGGTCATCTGGAGTTTTTCTATATGACCAGTTTCCACCCACCATGCACTCTCTTCCTGCACGTCTGCAGTGGGGCATTACTTGACCATAGTCCTTGTCAATGTCATTCATAACAAAATGGGCCGCAATGGGAAAGTGGATTGGCTTGATGATAATCTCAACCTTGGTCACCTTAATTATTTTTATTGGCTTTTGTCTGCCATCGCAGTTGTTTTCTTGGTTTACTTCATCGTCTGCTATATTGTACGAATAAATTCGTGAATTTAAATGAATTTTTTTTGGGGGTTGAAATTCGGTGAAGTTCAAATCTCATGGATGAGATTCCTCGAATACGGTGACTTAGCTTTAAACTTTTGAAATTCATTAAACACATCTGATTTCGCCTTGAGGAAATACACCCACATTTTCTTGCTGAAATCATCAACAAATAACAAAAAATACCTGGCACCAGTGACCGATGTAGTATCATTGGTCCACACACATCTACATGAACTAGTTGAAGGACCTTAGATGCTCTCCAAGACTTTCCATCTGAAAATGGAGTATGATGTTGCTTCCCTACTTGGCAAGCTTCACAAACACCATGTGTCTATTGCTGAATCTTAGGTAAGCCTTTTGTCATGTCCCCAAAATTACTTGAATGAATTTTGGAGGGAAAATACAAAGTGTTTTTAAACATTGAAATCTGCATTTAATATTTAATAATAATACTTAAAAATAATATTAAAATAATAATAATATCTATAGTATTAAATTAAAAATAATAATATAAATTTAAATTATTAATAATAATATTTAAATTTATATTTTTGAGGCCGACCTCCCTTGAGGAAGGCATTGAATCTCGAGGCTGACCTATTTTCAGGGAGGCGTTTAGATGCTAATAAATACTAGTTCTGCTTTGGAGTTAGACATGATGAATTTTGAATGTGATTTCTTGTTGATTCAGTAAAGGACAAAAACCCCTTAGTGGTCTGCATCAGGTAGGGACGGAGCCCTCTGCCTGAGAAGTTCGTCTTCTTTTAGCATTCCCATATTCTTCCTAAAGTGATATTCCATTGTATTTCAGATTTGGCAGAAGGCTATCAATTAGAACTAGATCATTCTTGTTCTAATCTTCCTTTGCTTCACGGGAACTCATCAACTCATGCGAGCTGATCATTGCTATATGATCAAGAGTCACAGTATCATTGCCGACTACCATCATCAGTCTCTCTAAGCGACATTCACACATCTGTAGCTATCATCAACATTGGATCACTATTATTTACCTGGACACTACCATTGATCTGGGACAAGCAGTGTTCGCGCCATTCTCTACATTTAGTTTGGGCAACATCAGAATGTATTCGCAAGCTTAAAAGAGTTGGGCGAATCATTGAACATTGACATCACCCTGCAACCACATTGGAGTTCATTGGATCATCGAGTAGAGCATCCACGGGAAGGGAGGCGACCAAGTGATAAATTTGTGGTAGAGCCACAAGCTTGTGCCGCTACTGTGAATTCATTAACTTCTGTCAGACTTCATCCTACAGTTTGGACATCAATCTTGGGGATGAACCCTATCGGCTGAGTGCGCATCGCATACTTTTGTCAAGGGAGCCTTCTGTACATCGGAAGTTATCATGGTTAGTGAAGTGGCCTAATAAAGGTTGTATAATATCCAGTAAGCCAATACTTTGGTGATGTATAAAGTAAATCTGAGAGTCGTTGCACTGTAAAGACAACATTAACTGGTATTTTTTGCGACTATCTCAGTCTAGTGTTCGATGAATTTTGCTACCTCATAGCATTTCGGATCAGTTTACGTGGTTGAAGATCGTATTGCTTCTAATGAGTTTTTGAGCATATTAGATTGTAATTGAGCATTGGAGCAAAGACTTTCTATGAACTATTATTGTTGTGATCCGATCAATTTTTGTCTTGTGTGTTATCTGTGCTTCAATTGTAGTTTTTCTTATCAGTAGTTTGAGTACGGCTTGAAGTGTTTGACAGTCATAATCTGATAAGTTTTCCAGCTGTTTGGTTGTTTAATTTTGTTTTGAAGGTATTTGCTTTGTCCTTTCTAAGCAAGCACATTTCAGTGGTATCAGAGCCTCTCGACCTGCTAGTCTGTGCATCTGTATGTGCGTGATAGAAATCTAAGATATCGGCTCAGAGAGAGGAAGAAGGCAATGGGGGACAAGGAGGATGATGAACAATGGTTCGTCAAGGAATCCAGGGAGTTTCAATCTAGTATGAAGGAGACCATGGTGGAAATGGTCCAACTATTGAAGGGGTTGAGTTGGCAACTAGGGGTTGGTAAAGTAGCGTAGATTGGTATGGAGAGTAGCAGCTTGGGTGCAATAAACCAGCAGCCTCCACGAAGTTCTTCAAAGCCAAATTTTTGGATCAAGGAGCAGAGAATGAGTTGGAGGCACCACCTGAAGAAGAGGACATGGCCAAATTGTATAATGAGTATCTTGCTCAAAGTCTGGCCTTTCGTAGAGATTTAAAATTCTTAGAATTCCATGATATGAAGACTAGAAGAGGGCATAGGAGGAGAATGTATGAAGAAAGGCAGGACATCCAGTATCGTTTGGGCAAAATCACTATCCCAGTTTTTGATGGTTTTGGTGGTTCATCAACAAGAACTTGGTTGCAAAAATTAGACACATATTTCTCCTTGAATTCCATGTTCAAAGAAGAGGCTATCAAGTTTGCAACCTTACATCTTGAAGGTTTGGCCCACGAATGGTGGTATCACGACATAGTGACACAAGGCCCCAACTCCCTCAAAACTTTGGAAGAAATCAGTCAAAGGTTGACAGAGAGATTCGATAGGAAGGATCCAAAAATTCACTTCCGGGAACTAGCACAACTGAAGCAAGAAGGTAAAGTGGAGAGTTATGTTGTTGAGTGCGAGAGACAACTAAAGCAAGAAGGTAAAGTGGAGAGTTATGTTGCTGAGTGCGAGAGATTGGTAGTAATGGTCCCAAATGTGACGAAAAGAAGACTCATTGTCCTCTTTTTGGAGGGACTATTCGAACCCTTGAGAGGTTTGGTGAAGGCTTTGGATCCGAGCTCACTACAAGACGCCATTAAGAGAGCCTTGAACTTGGAAGATTCATCAACTAAGGGGGGATCACACTCCAATAAGGTGCTTCCCATCGTGACCAAGAAGCTTCCTCATGAAATTACTCCTCAACCAACAACCTTACCATTGAGGTCAAACAAGATGGACTTGCTAAGGACGAACTCCAAGGAAAAGGGTTATGCTACACTTGTAAGGAATGTTGGACAAAGGGTCACAGGTGTATGGGAAAAGGACACGTCTACTACATTGAGGTAGCTCTCAATGAAGAAGAAGGTGAATCCGAGGGCGCTCCTAAGGGGTGACATGGGAGGAAGGATATTCTTGGGGCACTCTTGCAACACTCTTAGGAGCACCAAGGTATCATTCCCTTTGTATTAGAGGAGACCTACAAGGACAAAAGGTGACAGTATTGATACATAGTGGAGCCACCCATAATTTCATGGATGAGGGGCTAGTGGCTAAGATGGGCCTAAAGGTTGAAAGCTTTGAAGGATTCAATGTGACAGTTGCAAATGGTTATTCTATTCCGTGTACCCACTAGATCCAACAGATGGAGTTGACTCTTAGAGGACACAAAATACAGGATGATTTCTACATAGTCGGCATTGACGAGGTAGATGTGGTCCTAGGAGTTCAATGGCTACATTCGCTTGGGGAGTACATGACAAACTACCAGACCTTGGAATTGAAGTTCAAATCTAATGGTAAAGAGGTCATCAAATCTAACGGGAAAGAGGTCATTATTTGAGGTCTCTCCAAAGGAAGCCCTAGGGAAGTTTCAGCTAAGAAGATGGAGAAATCAGGAGGAGCAATAGAGGGTGCCAAGCACCCAAAGTTAAAGTTGCTTGAGGGAAAGCAACATTCGGGCGGGGAGGACTGTCATGTCCCCAAAATTACTTGAATGAGTTTTGGAGGGAAAATACAAAGTGTTTTTAGACACCGAAATCTGTATTTAATATTTAATAATAATACTTAAAAATAATATAAAAATAATAATAATATCTATAATATTAAAAAAATAATAATGTAAATTTAAATTATTAATAATAATATTTAAATTTATATTTTTGGGGCCGATCTCCCTTGAGGAAGGCATTGAATCTTGAGGCCGACCTATTTCCGAGGAGGTGTTTAGATGCTAATAAATACTAGTTTTGTTCGGAGTTAGACATGACGAATTTTGGATGTGATTTCTTGTCGACTCAGTAAGGGACAAAAACCCCTTAGTGGTTTGCATTAGGTAGGGACGAAGCCCATTTCCTGAGAAGTTTGTCTTCTTTCAGCATTCCCATATTCTTCCTAATGCGATATTCCATTGTATTTCAGATTTGGCGGAAGGCTATCAATCAAAAGCAGATCATTCTTGTTCTAATCTTCCTTTGCTTCATGGGATCTCATCAACTCATGTGAGCCGACCATTGCTATACGATCAAGAGTCACAGTATCATTGCGACTACCACCATCAGTTGCTCTAAGCAACATTCACACATCTGTAGCTATCATTGACATCGGATCGCTATTATTTACCTGGGTTCTATCGTCGATCTGGGACAAGCAGTGTTCGCGCCATTCTCTACATTCAGTTAGGTAACATCATAACGTATTTGCAAGCTTACAAGAGTTGGGCGAAGCATTGAACATCGACATCACCTTGCAATCACATCGTGAGTTCATTGGATCGAGTAGAGCATCCACCGACAGGGAGGCGATAAGTGATAAATTTGTGGCAGAGCCACAGGCTTGTGCCACTACTGTGAATTCACGAACATCTGTCAGACTTCATCCTACAGTTTGGACGTCAATCTTGGGGATGAACCATATTGGCTGAGTGTGCATCGCATACTTCTGTCAAGGGTGCTTTCTGTACATTGGAAGTTATCATGGTTAGTGAAGTGGCCTAATAAATGTCGTATAATATTCAGTAAGCTAATAGTCTGGTGATGTATAAAGTAAATCTGAGAGTCGTTGTTGCATTGTAAAGTCATCATTAATTGGTATTTTCTGCGACTATCTCAGTCTAGTGTTGTTCTATGAATTTTGCTACCTCATAGCATTTTGGATCAGTTTCTGTGGCTGAAGATTGTATTGCTTCTAATGAGTTTCTGAGAATATTAGACTATAATTGAGCATTGGAGTAGAGACTTTCTATGAACTATTATTGCTGTGATCCGATCAGTTTTCGTCCTGTGTGTTATCTGTGCTTCAATTGTAGTTTTTCTTATCAGTAGTTCGAGTACAGCTTGAAGTGTTTGACTCTCATAATCCGATAAGTTTTCCAGCTATTTGGTTGTTTATTTCTGTTTTGAAAGTATTTACTTTGTCCTTTCTGAGCAAGCACATTGCACCTACCAAATTCTCTCGAGCTAGTTGAGATAGGAGGCTATGTTGAGATGCCCATACCGCTGATGCCAAAGAGTGCTGATGGATGAACTCTTTGCAGCCATTGCATGCTCCTGAGACTCTCCATTATCAACCAGTTGATACAAGCCATGATTGTCAAGCCCAACTGCAACAGTTTTCTTGGACTCCTTATCAACGATACAACACTTGTGTGAATTGAAGATGATGTCCAACTTCAGATAGTGTCGTATAATCTGACTCATAGACAGATTGAGCTCCTTCCCCGAAACATAGTATACATTGGGAAGTATTAGATTTCTTCCACCAGATGTGATCTGAACGTTGCCCTTGCCGACAACTGTATACTCTTCGCCACCACCAAAGATGACGGAATCAGAGCAAGCCTTATACTCCATGAACCAATCTCTCCTATTAGTGAAATGTTGAGATGCTTTAGAATCAATATACCATGCAAATGATTTGACATGAATTGTTGATCTTTTGGCCATCAATGCATAGAAGGCAGATTCCTGCTCAGAATGCATAGATGCCATCCCTCCCATTTTCTAAAGGTACACAAAACGAGGTAATCATTTGGCATGAATCCCAAGGTGATTAGTTGGTCCCATGATTTTGTCCAAAAATTGAGAATTTTTTTTGAAATGCCTAAGTTTGAAACCCTAGGCTCAGCTAGAGGCACGAATTCTCAAAAAATTGTTAAAAACAGTTGTTGCTATCACAATTTTGCAAAATATCATAAAAAAATTCATCAAAAAAGACTGCAAGAACTTGGATTCTTCAGAAAGCCCTAGCAGAAACCCTTGCAGGAGGGTTGCGATTTTGAGTAGATGATTTGTAGAAGAAAAGAAACGTCAAGGTCACATGCTAGACAGAGGTAGTATGCTAAAAACAAAGGTCACAAAGTCTTTAGAAATCGTTGGAAAAATTGTAGAAAGGTGGTGCCTAAAATTGTAGAAACAGAAACTGTTGCGATTCAGACGCAAAATGCAGGAAAATCGCCCATTAAAAGCCCTCAAAATCATGTGCCAATCTCACAGGAAAATGTGAAAATGCAGATCCGTTGCATCAAACTCAGTTGCCCAAAAACGCATTGAGATAACGTGATTTCTTGCAAAAAGATGGCGTAGTTTCTTGCAAAAAGATGGCATGATTTCTTGCAGACCTGTCACAAAATGCAACCACAGAACTTGCGATTCGTAGAGGGAAAAAACCCTCAAAATTCTGCCGTGATTCTCAGCAAATCAGTTGTGATTTTTTTAGCTGCACATACACCTGTGATTTGCAGAAAATTACTTGCGAAATTTGACCAGAAGACCCTCAATTTTTTTTTTCTTAAAAAATTGGGCAACAAGCGACAAATTTTGTCACAAAAACTCGCCAAAAACCCTAATCCTCAGAAAAAAATCCTTGTGATTTTTAACAGTAAAAAAAACCTTCGATTTTTATAAAAAAATTGAACAAAAACATCTAATTTTTTTTTCCAAAATTTCTTAGGTAAAAAGCCATGAATTTTATTGCACAAAAAATTCATCAAAAAATAACCTCTACTCTGATACCCTGAAATGGTATTTAATTGATCTATTTAACAAAGGAGAGGAATACCCCTTATATAATAAATTACAAGACAACTAAAACAGTAAACTGAAAGTTGCGAAAACTAACAGAAAGCAATCTAAGTTAACTAACAACTAAGATGACCATTGAATATTACAATATGACTTTAATGATGATGTAACCCTAACCTACTATTACTTATTGAAAAAATGAATAAGATATTTAAAGCAATAATATGCTCTTTTTTAAAAAGCAAGAAAAGCTCTTGTCAGGCTTGGAAAGAAATTAAAAAAGAAACTTATCTTGAATGGAGATTCTACTTGGTGCAATCTACTCAATCTTCTAGGCACCTATTAAATATTGCCTAAAGGCATATGAATGGTGGGAGAAAAATGTTTGAATACAAAGACAACTTGCAACCCAAGGCAATGGTTAGGAATGGAGTTTTGGGTAAGTGAGGAATGAAAGCTAGGAATGTAGTTTTGCTTTGTTTTGTGTGTTGTTAGTGAGTTAGAAGTCACCTTTTAGGGTTAGTTTAGGTTATATTAGGTTTCTTTTTTCTCATTCTTTTTTGAATTTAAAAAGTGTTTTCTAAATATTTTGCCATAGGTTCTTTTAGGTTTGCCTCAAGTATGTCTCAAGATAAATCTGAGGTGGACCCACAAGCCCTGGTCAGAACCTTGGAAGAACCCAATTTGTATACCTACTGAGATTTGTATTCAATACAACCCTAGTTTGTGTATCTGTGTTCTCCAAGAAGCTGGTAACACAGAATTACAATGATAAGGGGTTTAATTGCTTTATGATTTCACACTTGTGTTATAGTTACTTTTCATATCCTAGGGTCTTTTTATCCTATCACTTCTCTAATACAACTAAATGTGTCTTTTAATTTCCATTGATGCATTTTGGTCAATTGTGGACAGCGATAATTATGAAAGTCAAAACAATAATGTTCAACAAGTCATATGTTGTAAACATATATTTTTTAACCATATTATGGATACTTACCCATATCCTTGCTTTTTAGATATTGCCTTCTCATAAACATCCTATTAATGTGGGACATCATGCTAAGGGCTACTTTATGTAGGGAGGGACACTAACATTAGTTGGTTTTGTGTTGCTTTTGACATTAACATACTTAAGTGAAACCCTTGTCAATGATGATGGTACACTTACAGGTCCCATTTTCTGTTTTTTATAAGTATCTTTATAGATTTACTGTCTCATTTGTGTACTATTTGGATTCTCCTCCTACCTTCTTGCAATATAGTTGGCATTGCACACCTCATGTTTATTCAATTTGTTTTAATTCTTGTATTGGTATTATGTAGATAAGATACTGTTTAACTGTTTCCTTGCAGATCTGAATATGATACAATTGGAACTTGCTTGAAAGCGGCCCTTGTCTACCTTGGCACTACTTTGATTAAGGTTGTTTATGATTCGCTGTTGGACCACTATATTCTGTTAACACAAAGAAAAAGTATTAACTAAAACATGGCTGTTGTGAGTTTTTGAAAGATAAATGATTTATATGGAGATGAAATCATTGTCAAACTTCTATAATTATTAATTTTTATTTCCTACATCAGCGCTCAAAATAGATGTGAGAAAGTGCATTTAATAATTGAGATTTCTAGAAAAGTTTAATAACAATTATTATATTTCCTTTCAGTATATGACAAATAGATTTTTTTGAAATAAAATTTATGGCCAACAACTCTGTGTTTATGTGCAGCTTGTCTGCCTTGCAACCTTCCTTCAAGTATCGGATAATGACAACTTTGATCCTTACCAGGTAGAATCACATGTTTTGTTCAAGTAAATTGCCTGTAAAAGTTGTAATATTTGAATGTTTATTTTATTATGTAGGTAGAAATACATAACTTTCTAGACTTGCCTTAAATTCTGGCTTGTTCATGAATTCCCATTATTTAGCTGTTAAAATTCTGCAGTGATTATTACATAGAATACTACCAAAGAGAAGATTTGAAATGGGCTCTCCCTTTCCTTTCCTCTGCATGTTTGTTTCTTCTTTTTGTTTTCAGCTTCTTTTGCTTTTCCATGTCAGTCATAAATATAAACTCTTCGTTGAGCTCTGATTCTCTTATTAGTGCAGTGTGCACTGATTTTTGTGGTAGTTTAGAACATTTTCTGGAGGAGCTTTCTGAAGGTTAGTGCATGTGAATATAACTATCCATGGGTGCTTACATTTCTTTTTTCAAGTAGAGTATACCATGATGTAATTGAGTCTTTTGTTGTTTTAAAGACTTTAAGAAGGCCTTTGACTTGGTTTTGAGACACTTGCTTTTCCAAAGGATAAACGATGTTGGTATTCTTGATTCTCTCATTATTGCGGCTTGGAGGCTTTATGAGAAATTTATTGGACAGTTCTGTACTTCTCATAGTCTTTTTGACTTTGTGAAGAGTACCATTAGGGTCAAACAAGGGTGTTCTCTCTCACCGATCCTCTTCAACATTTACAAGGATGAGTCAGAGGAGTTTCTTTGGCATTATACTCTTATGGATGATGGTTGTATTTTACATGAGGTGGTTATAGCCATACTTCATTTTGCTGATGATGTTGTTCTGATCTCTCATTTTGTCGAAAGATTAAAGTGGCAATTTGATGGCCTTGCTTTTATCTGTGAGCTTTGCTGCTTGTGGTTAACTTTCAGAAAACGAAGGTGATGATTTATAACATCTCCAAATGTTCTTCTAGATTCTAGCCAATTCTTCTACAAAGGGGCAGCTTTGGAGATCATAGCGACTTACATATACTTGGCAGTCCAATTTTTTGGTCCATCTTTCAGCATGAATCCTAACTCTCAATCACATCTTTGCAAGCATTATGCCTCTCTCTTTGGCTTGGAATGCTAGTTTCTAGATCTGTATCCAAGATATCCCTTCAAAGATATGTCTTTTTGATACAATCATCAAGCCTACAATTTATGTACATTGACTATTTGGGGGACCTAGCTTGGGGTCTGCTGATTGGGCCTATATTGAGAGGATCCAAACTCTCATGTTGTAGGACATGATCAATTGAAAGTGGACTATTCCTTAGAGCATTGTTCAAGTTGAATTTGCCACTTGCTCACTATATCTCAAAACTATCTTCCAGCTCACTTTCTACATCCATAGGCTCAAATCCATAGGAGATTCCAACTTTTGGGTATGAGAGGTATCTATACGTATCTCTCAATTCCTTTGTGGATTGCTTCATTGGGTCCCCGTAGATGGCAACATTGTTGGTACTTTACGACTAGCTTGCTTTTCCTTTCTATCGACTTCGCTATTGATAGTCAATTTCTTAACATGTATTCATTGGATGCCCGCCCTTAGCTCCTTTTTTTCAAAGGAGACCATCACTAGAGCTGCCATAGAGGACATTTATAGATAGTATATCTAGGTGGACCTCACCTCCTATACCACTTAGCCCAAAATTGGCTTGTAATGTAGAGAATTTCTTATAGGTGGAGGATGGTATCTTCTATCCTCCTAACTAGATCTAATGTAATTGGTCAAATGGCTTGAGATTTCCCCTTGATGAACTAAAGGTGTGTTCTCACCAATTATGAGTTGAGATTGATCATCTTATGCTTGGCTAGGATTGAATTTTCAATCTTTCCTCCCTCTAGGAGGTGGAGACCAAGGAGCATTCCATCTTTAGATACCCCATTTACAATGAGATTTGGGGGAGATACTATTGCTTC
>VDFB02343596.1:0-27671 GCA_007258455.2 Sequoia sempervirens | reverse complement strand
TTTTATGCTACTCTAAATGTGTGAATCTAACTAAGAAACATGAAAGACAAAACACCAAGGACACCTCAAGATTAGCCAAAAGAGAGCTAGAATAAGAAAGGAAATAGATAAACAAAATAGGACAATATCACCTTCCTTGTTGTTGGTTGCTCCTTGATTAGCCTTCGATTTGAATAGCTTGTGTGCTCCTTAGATGGTAGATTGAATGACTAAAATGCAAGATTCTATAGGCAAGATGACTAGCAAAGATGACTAATTGATTGCAAATGCTTGAGGATTCAAATGGACAGCATGTAGGTATGGAAGTGAAAAGTGTTGCAAAATAACAGCATAAGGGTGCTCAAATCTAAAGTGTTGTGTTGTGGAAATTTAGCAGCATGAGGTTGCTCAAATGAAGAAGTGTTGTTGTGGAAATGCCCTTGAGGAGGGGGTATTTATAGAGGATCTTGAATTCTCTAGAGAATTCAAGGGTCAAGATTGATCCAACAAGGCCAAGATGAAGGGCTATGGTGGGTTGAGAACCCACAAGCCCTCACATCTTGACATGTGGAGGGTGAAATGGACAAGAGGATATGAGGTGGAGATGAGTCACAAAAAGGCATGAGGTGGAAAAGGACATGCACCTTGGGGGATGAGAGGATTTCCACAAAAAGAGATTTCTTGTCCCCAAGTGGGAGTGAAAGGGACTTTGAGGAATTTTAGAATTCCTCAAAAATCTACATGGGAAAAGGAAAGGTGGTTGGAGGGATAAATGTGAATTAAAAATTCACATTCATAAGATGATCTAGAGGATAAAAGGTGGGCTCAAAGGTGGGACTTGGTCACATGTGGAGATTGTGACAAGTCAAGGTTGGTCACATGTGGAGATTATGGGAGCAAGTCCAAGGTTCTAGAAGCCTTGGAAGGATGGAATGTGAATTAAAAATTCACATATAAAGGAGGGGAATCTAGGACAAATAAAAAGGAATTAAAAATTCCTTGGAGAATGATTAGGCTTAATTAATTTATAATTAGAGGATAATTAGGGGCTAATTAGGATTAAAAGTCAACTTGCAAAAGTTGGAGGATGTGACACATCCTAATCAAGGATTAGGCATGTGCACATCCTTAATGAAGAAATTAGGAGATGGATTAGGATTAGATGAAAATGACATGTGAGGAATTAAATAAATGTAATATTTATTTAATTTATTTGATGAAAAGAGGATTAAGGAGGGTAAGGTATTTAATTATTAATTAAATACCTTAGGGATTTAGCAGAATTAAAGATATTAATTAAATAATAGTAATATTACTTAATTAAAGAGGATGTTTAGACGAAAGGTGATAAATTTGGATAAATTAAGTGTCCAAATTTGGATGTCTACAATATTATTCATCAAATCACAAAGATTACAATATACTTGCAGAGAAAGCTTCTCACAAGAGTATTACCACTTAGAGATCAAGAGACAACATGACCGCTATCAGACTCTCAGAAATCATCACAATCTCTTCCATAGTCATAATACCAAACCCTCATAAAATAGAGTTACATTCTAGGGAAAGACAAACCAACAAAATACCTACCATTAGATCTAAAACCTAATAATGAATGGTCTAGATTTACAATATATCCTTTATTTAATGTATGTTGTTGTGATGATCCTTGTTGGCTCCCAATCCAAACCCCTGTATTTTTGCTTATCTTTTAATGTTTTTTAAGTTTTTTAGAGAAAATTTTGTAGACAGAAGAGAAGGGTCGCATCATATAAAAGCTCATAAAATGTAAACCTGAGCTATTTTTGGTGAATTGAAATTACAGAAAGTAATAAACAACCTCAACAATGAATTTACAACTCATGAACATCACAATCTACCCTCCCCGAATTTGCATGTCTGCAAGAAAACTCAAAGTTGGATGCTATAAAATACTATCACCCTCCCAAGTTGCATCCTCTGCCGATAGATCTTTCCACTTTACCAGATATTCCCTACTAACCTTCCTCTGAAGATGACACTCTCTGGAATCCAGAATAGCCCCAGGTATCAAAATCAAATTTTCCTCATCATCTAGGGATGGTAAATCAATAGAAGGAGTCACATGTTGTCCCAACACCTTTTTTAGGCGCAACACATGGAACACATTGTGAACCTTACTATCCACCGGTAGATCCAACTCATAAGCCACTTCACTGACACATCTGAAAACTCTGAATGGTCCATAGTATTGTGGCTTGAGTTTCTCGATGCCCTTCTTACAAAGGGTGGACTACCTATAAGGTTGTAGCATCAAATACACCAAATCATCAATCTCGAAAGATCGCTCCACTCACCTTTGATCAGCATATTGCTTTTTCTGATTTTGATCTTTCTGAATGTTCTCCCTGAGTGCTCTCATAATGTCTTGGTTCTCCTGTAATAGATCCCCAGCACTAGGTACTCTGTTGTCACTCAGCAACAAATCTAGAAAACTCGAAGCATCATATCCATATAATGCTCGGTATGGTGTCATCTAAATACTCATGTGATGAGTGGTATTGTAGCAATACTCACAAAGGTATAAACACTTCACCCATGCCTTTTGCTACCCTGAACTATAATTCCTCAAGTATCCCTCCACCCATTTGTTGACTATCTCATTCTGCCCATCTGTCTATGGGTGGTAGTTGGTGCTTGGAGTGAGTTCTGTCCCGCAAAGTTTGAATAACTCTTGCCAAATTTTACTCATAAACCTGTTGTCCCTATCACTAACTATGCTCCAAGGCAAACTGTGCAACCTAAATACCTCTCGGAAGAACAAATCTGCCACCTATGTAGCTGTAGTAGTAGTGATTGAGAAGAAATGTGCATACTTCATCAACTGGTCTACTACCACAAAAATGTTGTCTTTCCCTTGAGCTTTTGGAAAGCCTGTAATGAAATCCATAGACAAGCATTCCCACTTCCTCTTGGGAATAGGAAGCGACTGGAGTAACCCTACAAGGTATGTATGTTCTTTCTTGTTCTGCTGGCAAACAAGGCATTCCCTGACATACTAAAGAACAAATGACTTGAGACCTTTCCAAGAGAATCTCTCCTGTACCTACCTATAGGTCTTAAAGTAACTGGGATGTCCTGCCATAGGTGAATCATGAAATGATCTCAATACTCTGTCCCTCATCTCAGAACCTAGAACTAGAAATATCCTCCCTTTGTAAATGATAAGATCATCTACAAGTGAGTATCTGTCATCCTATACTGTATGATCCACTATGCCAGAAGCCCATGGGTTCTTAGCATACTCTGCTACTATCATGTGTCTCCAGTCCTCTGCAATCTATGTAATGGATCTCAAGTGTGGATGGCGAGATAATGCATCAACAACCAAATTCTGAGTGCCCTTGACATAGGAGATGTCAAAATCATAGGACTGAAGTTTGCTGACCCATTTCTGTTGTCTTCCGTTCAAATCTCACTGCCCAAGAAAATGTTTCAGACTATTGTGATCGGTTTTAACACTAAATTTACTACCAACCAAGTATTTCCTGAATTTGGCCATGGCATGCATGATGGCCAACATTTCCTTGTCATAGATGTTGTAGCTCTGTTCAGGACCTCTTAGCTTCCTGCTCTTGAAAGCTTTAGGGTGTCGATCCTGCATGATGAGTGCACCAATACCCTCACCACTGGCATCACAATGTAGCTCAAATGGTTTGGTGAAGTTCGGAAAAGCCAAAACTAGACATGTAGTCATGAGAATTTTGAACTTCTCAAAGCACACCTGTGCTAGAGGTGTCCACACAAAGGCTTCCTTCTTAGTCAAATCAGTTAGTGGCGCAACATTTTGCTGACCCATTTCTATTGCCTTTCGTTCAAATCTCGCTTCCCAAGAAAATGTTTCAAACTATTGTGATCGGTTTTAACACTGAATTTACTACCAACCAAGTATTTACTGAATTTGGCCATAGCATGCATGATGGCCAACGTTTCCTTGTCGTAGATGTTGTAGCTCTGTTTAGAACCTCTTAGCTTCCTGCTCTCGAAAGCTATAGGGTGTTGATCCTACATGATGAGTGCACCAATACCCTCACCATTGGCATCACAATGTAGCTCAAATGGTTTGGTGAAGTTTGGAAAAGCCAAAACTGGACATGTAGTCATGAGAAGTTTGAACTTCTCAAAGCATGCATGTGCTAGAGGTGTCCACACAAAGGCTCCCTTCTTAGTCAAATCAGTTAGTGGCGTAACATTTCATGAGAATCCACTAACGAACTGATGATAGAAGGACATAATCCTACAAACCCCCTGAGCTGTGTCAATGTCTCAGGTGTAGGCCAGTCAATGATAGCACAAAATTTCTTTGGATCCATGCTGACTCCCTCTCCACTAATAATGTGACCCAGGTACAAAAACTTTGCCATGCCTAAAGCACACTTGGACTCCTTGGCCTACAAGGACTCCCTGTCAAGTATGCTCAAAACCTCATCCTAGTGGACCATGTGTTCCTCCCAAGATTTGTTGTAAACCAGGATGTCGTCAAATAATACCAATACAAATTTCCTCAAGTGAGGATGGAAAACCCTATTCATAGTAGATTGAAAAGTGGTTGGAGCATTGGTTACACCAAATGGCATAACCAAGAAGTCATAATGTCCACAGTGACATCTAAAAGCGGTTTTCTCAATATCCTCCTCTCGGACTCTGATATGATGGTAACCTGTCCTCAAATCAATCTTTGAGAAATAGCAAGCTCCATGAAGCTCATCTATCAACTCATCTATCTGTGGAATAGGATACCTGTTCTTTATAGTCTTCTTTTTGAGCATTCGGTAGTCAATACACATTCTGAGTGTACCATCCTTTTTCTTCACCAAAAAAATTAATGAAGCAAAGGGTGACTTACTCGGCCTAATGTGCCCCATAGCTAAAAGTTATTTGATGGTCTTTTCAATTTCATCTTTTAATCACTTGGGGTGTTGATAAGGTGTGATCATGATTGGTTTTGTGCCCTCATCTAGCTCTATAATATGCTCAATACCTCTATCAAGAGGTCTACCTGGTGGAATAGCACTGAAAACCTTTGCATGTTTGATTTGGAGTTCTTGCACATATGGATGATAAGGAGATTCTTGCTGCTCCTTTTGTGAAGGCATTACCTTGCACTTTGCTGCCCAATCCACCATGTCATGCCAAATCAAACGTTCCATTCTCTAGAGTGAAATTTCTTTTACATTTTTGTCCTTGATGGCTTTAAGAACATGATTTGTGCCATAAAATCTAAATTTCATCCCCATGTCATGAAAATTAAGTGTGAACTCTCCTATCGCATGAAGCCACTTCATGCCGAGAACTATATCTATTCCTCCCATGTAAACAACATAAAAATCTGCCTTAAACTCAAAATTATTGAGTTTCACTGGA
This sequence comes from Sequoia sempervirens, assembly GCA_007258455.2. Taxonomy (NCBI): domain Eukaryota; kingdom Viridiplantae; phylum Streptophyta; class Pinopsida; order Cupressales; family Cupressaceae; genus Sequoia; species Sequoia sempervirens. Next base: position 22,289 of record VDFB02343596.1, on the reverse strand, counting down.
AAATCCGAAATCATCCTCTTATATTTGAGAGTGTATCCATCTACAACCTTCACTCGAATGCCTTCAAACTGTTGATTTTGAATTCCTCTTTTCTCCACTAACCGTGAATCAATAAAGTTGTGGGTTGCACCTATATCCAAAAGAGATATGACTCTTTGACCAGCTAAGATCCCACGGAGTCTAAAAGATCCCTTTCTCTGCATGTTGGACATGTGAGCCTCCTGTAGCTCACTCTCTACCACAATTTCTGCCTCATTTTCTATTTTTTCCTCATCTGTGTCATAGAATACAGCTTGCTGGTCTGAAAAATCAGTCAACGTTTCTCCCTCATAGAACCACTCCATGTGCTTGTTTTTCCCTTTAGGCTTGAGGGGGCAGTCGTGATTGAGGTCATATGGGCCATTGCAGTAAAAGTAGAGCTTCCTTCTATATAGATCATTCATTATTTCATGATCTAAAGGTGTTGCATATTTTTTCTTTTGATCAACATTATCAGCCTTCTTTGGATCAGATTTATTGTCTGTGAATGAAGTAGATGGTTTCGAGCCAAATTATTTATGAGGTGTAGTAAGCTCCATACTACAAGCTTTCCTCATGGCCTCCTGTAAAGTAGGTGGATCGAATGCCTTGATCCAACCTTTCATGGGCTCAAAAAGACCCTCAATAAATAATATGATCAACCTTCTCTCAGTGATGCATGTCACCATCACAGATAGTCTCTAGAACTCTCCAATGTAAGATTCCAAGCTACCCAACTGTATTAATTGTGCAAGATCCCTGAAGAATAGTTCAGGATCATGTCTATCAAACCTCTCTACCAGTCTATCAATAAACTCCTGGTATGAGGTGATTCTATCATGATGAAGTGTTTCCATGCCATGAATCCACCAGTCATGTGCTATGCCATCAAGGTGGAGAGCTACAAATCATATGGCATCTTCCTCTAGCATAGGACGTAGTGTCACGAATGTATCCAACTTACTCACCCAGGCATGTGTTGTAACTCTACCATTGCCATCATAGTTAACTAAGGTCAGTTTGTTGGTAGCCTGTCTGAGATCATTTTGTTTTTATCTAGGCCTCCTTTCATTCTTGTTATGGTTATGCTCTGTCCTCTGGCTCATGAATCGATCGAAGTTAAGGTTTTCCTTAACTCTTGGAGGCAATGCATCCCATTCATCATGCATAGTCATGATGTTATCTGCAAAGTTCCCTTCACCACCCTGTTCACCCTCTTCCTCTTCATCAGCATCATTCCTGGTAAAAGTAGGACATGTGGGTCTCTCAAAGGTGTGGGCTGGAGCAATGATTTTGTGGGGTTCTCCAAGAATACTTCCTTCCTGATCTCGATCTTGATTCTGACCTTTATGAAGTTTCAAATTTTGAACATTGGTGCTGAGCTACTGGAGAATATTCGCCACCTATTCTTGGCCTGCCACCATGCCTTTGAGTACATCTCTACCCTCTTTGTTCTCTTCATTGAGATGATTCCTGTGAGAACTTTCACTTTACCTGTCAGCCATGTTATCAAGGTCTAATTCTTCTTCTTGTTCATCAAATGGAAATGTCGAAAATGGTTCAAAAGCACTTCTCTGATATCTAGGACCCCTGCGTGAGTAGTACCTGTCAAACTTGTTCTGGTGTGACTGCATAGAAGCTACTAACCCTTCAGGCTGGAAGGATCAGAGCTCTGATACCACTATGATGAGCCCTACTAGCTCCCAATCCAAACTCCTTTATTTTTGCTTATATTTTAATTTTTTTAAAGTTTTTTAGAGAAAAGTTTGTAGATAGAAGAGAAGGGGTGCATCATATAAAAGCTCATAAAATGTAAATCTGAGCTATTTTTGGTGAATTGAAATTACATAAAGTAATAAACAACCTCAAAAATGAATTTACAACTCATGAACGTACCCAAAATGCTTCAGATTATTTTATTAAGAAAATAAGTCAACTTGCCAGCCAAGAATGGTGAAAATTGGCCAATATGGACTCCTGGCCTCCAAAAATGACTTCTCCCACTCTGAAACGGGATACAAAGGGCTAATAGGAGTAGCCGCCAAGAATGAAGCACAAACAAGAACCAAAGAGAAGGCATTTCAGCTCCAAGCTTCACATGCCAAACCTCCAGGAAGGCACAAATCCCAAGGAAAATGGTACGGCCAAAGGAAGAAACCAAAGGAACAAAGCTAAAAGTTGAGATTTGTTGAAGATGACGTCTCTGGTGAAGAAACCCCCTTCCTTATTGCAAACAAGTAAAAATTGAATAATAAAACTCTTAGTGTAGCATGTAGAACCTCTGAATGAAGCCATCACAGTTGTACTAATTCAACTAGTCTCTCACAATCTAAAAAATGCTCAACATTGAAGAGATCTCGTTCTCTAATGGAAGATTTGCTCAAACCCTGATCACAAAGGATAACACAGAAGAAAACCAAAGGCAAAGTCAAAATAATGAAGAATTGAGTTTCTCATTGCCAAAATTCCTTATATCCCAAATGGCATGCATTTCAAGAAATTGACGCCACTTTCATCATTTAAATCTTTTAAAATACATTTAATTCACTTTCAATAGTTTTGACCTAAATATTTTGGGTGCCCACTTTAAAGATTAAGTGATTTAATTTTAAATCACTTTCCATGAAATATTTAAGTGATATAAAAAGTATAAAGTCAATTTGACTTTATAATAAAGTATTAAGTTAATTAATAACTTAAATCACTTAAATAATCATAACTTTCTCAAAACTCCATATATTTTTGTGTCGTCAGAAGCTGTCAACTCCTGAACTACCAAGGCTTGTAGTGAGCTAATCACTGAACTCTAAAAATGAGAATGACCAACTCCTCCAGAAAATACCACTGACCCTCTAACCAATCTAGTTAGCCTACAAGGGTCCAAGAGATAGGCCAACTCAACTGTTCCTGAGAACTGACTAGAACGGGCACATCACAGTTTTCCATTCTAGAAGTTTCCTAAAAATGTTAACATGCTCACATTTCACTCTGTCGTGTCATTGTAAAGACCTATCGATGTAACTAGGAAACATATATATAAATATATATACATCCTATCAATAATAAACCACATATAATTGCAAGGTTGAGACACATCTTCCCAACAAATCTCCCACTTGTCAAACACCTTGCAAGAACAATGTGAGGGTGTAAACATTGTGTCTTTAATTTCTAGGGGCCGAAAGGCCCATAGTCTCTAAACACCATTTGAACTTCTTTGTGCTCACAAGCTTAGTTAAAGAATCAACAACATTCATCAAATTCTCTACCTTAACCAACTTCACCCTGCCATCTTCGACCATATCTCTAACAAAATGATATTGTACATCAACGTGCTTGGTCTTGGCATGAAATGTCAGGCTCTTGGCTAGATATATCGCACTCTAACTGTTGCAATAAATTGCCACTGCACCTTGTTTTATTCCAATATCTGAACATAGTCTCTTAAGCCAAATGGCTTCTTTACAAGCATGAGTGGCTACCATATACTCTGCTTCAGTAGTGGACAAAGCAACCACAGCCTGTCGCTTACTCGTCCAACTAATTGCACCACCAAATAAAGTAAACACATAAGCACTAGTTGATTTTCTGCTATCAACATCATCTACCCAATTTGAATCCACATAACCATGAATATCAAGGGAAATCTCATCTTTAGTCATATTATTATGATAACATAAGGAATAATCTGAGGTACCCTGCAAATATCTAAAGACTCTTTTAACTACATCCCAATGAACTCTACTAGGATTAGAAGTATATCTGGAAAGAACTCCCACTGCTTGGGCAATGTCCAATCTAGTACAAACCATACATACATCAAACTTCCAACTGCACTCTGGTAAGGCACTCTGCTCATGTCTTCCATCTTTGATGGAGATGTTGGACAATCTGAAATAGATAACCGTTGGATACTATGGTTGTGTTGCTGACATGTGGTTGTCATTGATGTCAACACTATTAGCATTTGGTGTATCAGAGGTTGTATATGTCAAGGATATTGAGAAAATTGTAAAAGAAAGTATTCTAGGTTCCCAGTGGAACTGTGAAGGTCATGAATGTTTCCTGTTCTTTATGTTGAATATTAGCTAGTGTGGATTAAAGGGTTTATTGTTGAGTGTTTCTAGATCATCCATCAAAAATTTTAGAGGTCTGCGTGAAGTTTTGATTGTATTGTAGTTTGACAATGTTTTTGTAGTCTCTGTTAGTGTTCCTGAATGAAGATTGTGTGATTTTGTTAATCTTAGTTGTTGCGGATGTTTCTCTGTTGTTTCTTGGTGTTCTCAGATGTCTCTATATCATTCTCTATCTTTGTGGTACGTCCACATTAATCGGAGAGCTCATGGTTGAAGATCTTTTCTTACACATGTTTGGTTTTTCATGTTCCTGGCCGACATGTTGGTGGTAGTGTGTTGTGGATCTTCGTGGTGAAATTAATTAAAATTATTTTTGTGTTGGAGATGTTAATTTGGGTCTCCACTATGTTGTGGCCGACCTTGGTTGATTTGCATTAAAAAATTATTTATAAATTTGGGCTGACATTACAAATATGTTTCATTTTCCTGGCCGACTAATTTGTGATGAAATCTCATGTAGTGAATATATACGTGCAATTGTTTCATTAGTTTAGTGTGTGGAAAAGGTACTTCGTGTGCTCAGTGTGCTCCTATGTGTGTATGTGTGAATATCATTTGATTGTAGAGAGTGTTAAGAAGATTGAGCGAAGTGTGAAGAAGGTTTTCTGACCTTAATTGGAACTATAATCAGGCTTGTGTAGGAGCTATTTTCTCAGTTCATACCCTTTGGATTTTAATCCTATTATGTATTGTTGGGCAATGATCCCTTTTGTATTTGAGCAGAGAGCTATAGGAAGTGTGCATGAATGCATGTGTATTCCCCTTATTATTTCTCATTATAATTTTAATAGGGCATAATCTTGTGGACTAACATCCACCGTGGTTTTTCCCCTAATAAGGTTTCCACGTAAAAAAAATCTTGGTGTTCTTTGTCTCTTTGATGTGTTGATTGTTTATGGTTAATTTCTTATTCATCAGATCTGAGATTAAGTTAAGTTAAGGAAGAAAAGTTTAAGTTTCTGTGACAACTTATTCACCCCCCTCTCAATTGTCTATCCTTTTTTTGCCAACAATTGGTATCAGAACAGGTTCCTCTGAAGAAGCCTAAGAGCTTGAGGTGATCCAAAATGGAAACATTCAAGAAGGATAGTTTGAGATTTGATGGAACTAACTATTCACTATGGAAAGTTAGGATGCAATGTCATCTAAGATCTATTGGTGAAGATTTATAGAAGATTACAAAAGATCCATGTGTTATTCCTTAGAATGGTCCCTCCACTCCTGATGAGATCAAACATGTTGAAAATAATATTAGGGCTAGAGAATGTTTGGTGAGTGCTCTGATAGATTCAAAGATGGCTAATGTGATAGGATTGTAGACAACTCATGGGATTTGGGTGAAGCTAGAAACGTTGTATGAAGGAGATGCACAGGTGAAGATGGCTAAGTTACAGAGTTTGAAACACAAGTATGAGAATTTGAAGATGGGTGAAGATGAAAATATCACTTCTTTTATGCAAAGAGTAAATGAGACAGTGATGGGTATTAGGTGTGTCGGTGGTTCTATGGATGAGGATGAAATTGTGGCTAATATACTTAGATCCTTGCCTCCCTCCTACAAAGTGAAAGCTCATGCTATTGAAGAGATCAGATCGGTAACAAAGATGACAAGAGACACGTTGGTTGGCAAGCTTGCTTCTTTTGAAATAAGTGAATTTGGTGAATCTACACTGAAGACTGAATCTGCATTCAAGGCTATTGTATCTAGAAGTAACAAGAAAATATATAGTCTGGGAGAGTTTTCTAGAAAGATATCCAAGTATGATGAAGAACTGAAAGAACTTGAAGATAAAGAAAGAGAGGTAGAAGAATTGAGCACTAATTGCAAAACATGAAGGAAGAGGAAAAGGTAAGTATGAATATGTATTGCCTATTAAATGTTTTTCTTGCAATAAAATAGGTCATTTTGCATCAAGGTGTCCTAAAAGAGTTCCTAGATCTAAGCCTAAAAAGTATAGATTCCAAAAGAGATGTTACTTTGCTAAAGAAGCAATGACTGATGATGAGTCTGATAAAGATAATGGAAATGAAGATGAATGGTTTTTCATTGCTACCATTGAAGATAATCCTGTGGCTACTGAATTTTCTAAAGATGAAAAGTATCTTGCAGCCAAAGTTGAAGAACAATATGAGTGGGTCATTGATAGTGGATGCTCACATCATATGATCGGTGATAAAAGAAAATTTGTAAGTCTAGAGAAGTATGACAGTGGGGTTGTAAGATTTGGAGATAATAATGTTGGTGTGATTCGTGGCAGAGGATCTATTTGTCTTGGTGGTAAGGATAATACCGATGATGTTCTTTATGTTGAAGGCTTGAAACACAACTTGTTGAGTGTTGGAAAGATGATGGACAAGGGCTATGATCTTCAGTTCAAAAATGGAAGATGCAAGATACACAAAAGTTCTGGGAATATGATTGCTACAGGTAAACAGACAAAAGGTAATATCTGTCCCCTGAATACTGCTAGTGGGAGTTGTTTAATTGCTCAAGTAGATGAAAGTTGGTTGTAGCATAGGAGGTTGTGTCATGTAAATTTTGACAACATTATCAAGATAAGTTCCACTCAAACAGTAAGAGATCTACCTAAGTTAGTGAAGCCTGCTAATACAATTTGCAAGGAATGTCAGATGGGTAAACAAACTAGAGTCTCTTTCTAGAGAAAATAGTTTCATTCAAATGATTTGTTGGAGGTGCTACATACTGACCTCTGTGGTCCCTCCAGAGTCAGAAGTATTCATGGAGAAAGGTACTTTATGTTGATTATTGATGATTACTCTAGAATGATATGGGTTTCTTTCCTGAGAGAAAAATGTGAAGCATTGGAAAAGTTCAAAAATCTTAAGGCTATGGCAGAGAATGAGAAAGGTCTAAAAATCAAGTTCCTGAGATCTGAAAAAGGTGGTGAGTTCACCTCCAGGGAGTTCAACTCTTTTTGTGAAGAGCATGGAATTAAAAGATAGTTATCAACTCCCCGAACCCCTCAACAGAATGGAGTTGTAGAGAGAATAAATAGAACAATTTTGGATGCTGCTAGAATAATGATGATGGAAGGAAATGTGTCTTAGATGTTCTGGAGTGAAGCGGTAAGCACTGTTGTGTATGCCTTGAACCGGGTAAATGTTAATGGTAATTCTAGTAAGACCCATTTTGAGTTATGGTTTTGTTACAAGCCTACTGTTAAATATTTCAAAATATTTGGAAATAAGTGTTATATCAAGAGAGATGATGATATAGGAAAGTTGGATGCAAGAAGCGATGAAGGGAATTTCCTAGGTTACTCCACTAAAAGCAAGGCCTACTGGTGCTATAACAAAAGATTGAGAAAGATGGTTGAAAGTGCAAATGTCAGAGTTGATGAGGGCTCTATCAAATTATCCAGATATTGTGGTTATAATTCTAATGAAGACAATACTAGCAAAGAGAAGAATTCTCAGACACAAAATCTACTTCAGATTATTCCATATGTTAAGATAAAGCAACCTAAATTTGTTCTGGTAAATCAAGTCAGTCAGGAAATACAAACAAGTGCAAGTGTAGAATAAAGATCAGAAGAATCATAAGTTCAAGAATGTCCCAAAACTCCAAGGTATGTAAAGCTAAATCATTCTAAAAGTCAAATCATAGGAGACAAGAATAAAGGAGTGCAAACAAGAAGAAAGATTACAGAAGAATAGTCTAATTTCCAAGATTGAACCTAAAAATGTCACTGAAGCCTGTCAAGATGAACACTAGTTGGAAGCCATGAAGGAAGAGCTGACACAGATTGAAAAGAATGACACATGGATACTAGTTCCTAGGCCTAAAGATAAAAATGTGATTGGTACTAAATGGGTGTTTAGGAACAAGCTGAATGAACAAGGTGAAGTGGTCCGAAATAAAGTAAGACTGGTATGTAAAGGGTATTCTCAAATGGAAGGTATTGATTTTGAAGAAACCTTTTCCCCTGTTGCTAGAATTGAATTTGTAAGGTTATTTCTTTCTTATGTTGCATACAAAAACTTTAAAGTTTATCAAATGGATGTGAAGTTGGCATTTTTGAATGGAGAACTAGAAGAAGAAGTATACATTGAATAGCTAGATGGATTTTAGCTAACTGATAAGGAAGACATGGTCTGTTGATTAAAGAAAGCTCTATATGGACTCAAGCACGCCCCCAGAGCCTGGTATGCTAGATTGGACAAATACTTACTAAAGCTTGGATTCACTAAAGCTACTGCTAATAGCAACTTATACTTCAAATTAGATCATGATGAGGAGTTAATTATAGAATTTTTTGTTGATGACATCGGTTTTGGAGGAGATGACAATCTATGTATGAAGTTTGTTGATGAGATGAAGAATGAATTTGAGATGAGTATGATTGGAGAGATGAAGTTCTTTTTGGGATTGCAAGTTACTCAGTTAGACAAGGGGATTTTCATATCTCGGTCCAAATATGTAAGAGAACTGTTGAAGAAGTCTGGAATGGATGACTCAAAACCTGTTGGTACTCCCATGGTGACCGAATGTAAGTTAACACAGAATGATGATTCTCCTAAGGTGAATTGAACTAGATACAGATCAATGATTGGTGGATTTCTCTACTTAACTCATACTAGACTAGAAATTATGAATGTTGTATGTATGGTTGCTAGATTTCAAGCTGATCCAAAAGAGTATCATGTGACTGTTGTGAAGAGAATCTTCAGATATCTGAAAGGAACAGTTGACTTTGGACTTTGGTATCCAAAGGATGATGATCTCACTTTGAGTGCATATACTGATGCGGATTGGGCTGGAGATGTAGATGACAGGAAAAGTACTAGTGGTGGTGCTTTCTTCCTAGGGAAGAATTTGGTGTCCTAGTTAAGCAAAAAGCATAATTCCATTTCTCTATCTACTACTGAAGTAGAATACATTGCTGCTACAAATAACTGTACTCAAGTGATATGGATGAAACAAATGTTGAAAGATATCAGGGTGGCATATGAAGAACCTATTGCCATATACTATGACAATTCAAGTGCAATAAATATTTCAAAGAATCTAGTGTTGCATTCTAAGACTAAACATATATCAATCAAGTTTCATTTCTTGAGGGAGAAAGTGAATGAGAAAGAAGTCAGATTGGAATATGTGCCTACCAAAGAACAGATTGCAAATATATTTACTAAGCCATTGCTAAAGGATAATTTTTAGTATCTTAGAGGAATGCTAGGTGTAATTACCCATCCTTATAAGAACTAAAAGATGCATTTACTTCCATCAATCTGTGAGCTACATCGCTATATTCTGATCTAGATTAATGTTTTTGTGGTTGCTACTTAGGGGGAGTGGTCAGATGTGCAGATATGTGGTTTAGAGTGTTTATTTGGAAAGGTCATGGTTACCTTTGTCATTGATGTCAAATGGGGAGAAGTGCATTATGAAAAATATTTCTAAGGAAAATAGCCTTATGGAGAGAAGAGAAAATAAGAAGAGTCAATGTGTTGGGTTGATGGTATTTTTCACATCATGTGTTGCCATCAATGCCAAAGGGGGATATTTTTGGATATTGTGGTTGTGTTTATGATATGTGGTTGTCATTGATGTCAACACTATTAGCATTTGGTGAATCAGAGGCTGTATATGTCAAGGATATTGAGAAAATTGTAAAAGAAAGTATTCTAGGTTCCCAATGGAACTGTGCAGGTCATGAAGGTGTCTTGTTCTTTACATTGAATATTAGCTAGTGTGGATTAAAGGGTTTATTGTTGAGTGTTTCTAGATCATCTACCAGAAGTTTCAGAGGTCTACGTGAAGTTTTGATTGTATTGTGGTCTAACAGTGTTTTTGTGGTCTCTGTTAGTGTTCCTGAACAAAGATTGTGTGATTCTGTTAATCTTAGTTGTTGTGGATGTTTCTCTGTTGTTTCTTGGTGTTCTCAAATGTCTCTAGATCATTCTCTATCTTTATGGTATGTCCACATTAATCAGAGAGCTCGTGGTTGAAGATCTTTTCTTGCGCATGTTTGGTTTTTCATGTTCATGGCCGACATGTTGGTGGTAGCATGTTGTGGATCTTCGTGGTGAAATTAATTAAAAGTATTTTTGTGTTGGAGATGTTAATTTGGGCCTCCACTATGTTGTGGCCAACCTTGGTGGATTTGCATTAAAAAATTATTTGTAAATTTGGGCCAACATTGCAAATATGTTTTATTTTCCTGGTCGACTAAGTTGTGATGAAATCTCATGTAGCAGATATATAAGTGTGATTGTTTCATCGATGTAGTGTGTGGAAAAGGTACTTCATGTGCTCGGTGTGCTCCTATGTGTGTATGTGTGAATATCATTCGATTACAAAGCATAGTGTGAAGAAGATTGAGTGAAGTGTGAAGAAGGTTTTTTTAGCTTAATTGGAACTGTAATCAGGCTTGTGCAAAAGATATTTCCTCAGTTCTCACCCTTTGGATTTTAATCCTATTATGTATTGTTAGGCAGTGAGCCCCTTTTGTATTTGAGCAGTGAGCTCTAGGCAATGTCCCTGAAAGCATGTGCATTCCCCTTATTATTTCTCATTATACTTTTAACAAGGTATAATCTTATGAACTAACATCCACCATGGTTTTTCCCCTAACAGGGTTTCCACGTAAAAAAAATCTTGGTGTTCTTTGTCTCTCTGATGTGTTGATTGTTTATGGTTAATTGCTTATTCATCAAATCTAAGATTAAGTTGAGTTAAGGAAGAAAAGTTTAAGTTTATGTGACAATTGATTCACCCCCCCTCTCAGTTGTTTGTCCTTGTTTTTCCAACAATAACTTTGTTCCAACTAAAATAGGAACACACAATGGTCTACAATCCTGCATATCAAACCTCTATAAAATTGAATTTACATACTTACTTTTCCAAATTCATAGCTTTCTATTCACTCTATCTCTTTTAATTACCATCCCAAGAATATGTTTAGCTACACCAAGATCTTTCATTTCAAATTTAGCAGCAAGTTGAGATTTTAGTTTTGAAATCATACCTTTCCCTTTGTCAATAAATAACATATCATGAACATATAATGCAATAAATAAGAAACAATCACCATCAATTTTATAATAAACACAATGATCTGATTTAGAATGCTCAAATCCCAAACTCAACACATATGTATCAAATTTTTGGTACCACATCCTAGGACTCTGTTTTAAGCCATACAAAGATTTATTCAATTTGCAAACCAATTTACTTTTACCTTTCACCACGTAGTGCTCTGGATGTGTCATATAAGTATCCTCCTCCAAATCACCATGAAGGAAAGCAGTTTTCACATCTATTTGCTCAACCTCTAAATCAAAAGTAGCAACAATAGAAAGCAAAAATCTAATGGATGTCATTTTTGCAACAAGAGAAAATATCTCACCATAATCAACACCCTCAACTTGAGAGTAACCCTTTGGAACCAACATTTCTTTGTATTTCTCAATACTTCCATCTGAACCAATGTTTTTCTTGAACACCCATTTACAACCAACAATTTTTCATCCTTCAGGCAATGGTACAAGATCCCATGTATCATTCTTTTTCAAAGATGTCATTTCTTCATCCATAGCAATCTTCCAGGATTATGCATCATTCATACCTAGTGCCTCTTCTACAGATATGGGTTCATCCATGTTAGTATTCAAAGAAAAAATACATCTCCAATCATCAGGTGAATACCTTTTAGGTGGTTGTCTATTCCTTGTAGACCTATGAATAGGTTGAGTTAGAAGTTCTTCCTCCTCTTTTGAAGATCCAGAGCTAGATGAGCTCTCCTCAACTTCCTGTCTATCCTTGGGCCTCGATTAAACTTTCTTAGGTGTAGGAAGAAATTGAATCACATCTTCCTGTTTACTTTGTTTTGGCTGCAATGTAACAAAAGAAGGCTTAGTTTCTCAAAAAATCACACTTCTACTATGTATTACCTTCTATGCAATAGGATCCCAAAGCTTGTATCCTTTCACACCATAACGGTATCCAATGAAGATACATTTCACAACCTTGTTTTCCAACTTTGTTCGCTTCTCTTTTGGCACATGTGCATATGCCTCACAACCAAAAACTCTAAGATGTCTCAATGAAGGCTTGTGACCTAACCATGCCTCTAAAGGTGTCTTATCAACAAGAGCTAACATAGGAGACCTGTTAATCAAGTAGCAGGCAGTGGCAACAACTTCAACCTAAAACCTTTATTCTATACTAGCACCACTCAACATACTCCTAGCCTTCTCCATCAATGTCTTATTCATTCTTTCTGCAACTCCATTTTGTTGTGTAGAATACAAAGTTCTCTTTTATCTATGAATACCACAATCTTCACAAAATTTATCAAAATCATTAGAGAAAAATTCACTGCCATTATCAATCCTCAAACATTTTATTTTATTTCTAGTTTGCAACTCAACCATTGCTTTAAATTCTTTAAATCGACTAAAAGCTTCAAATTTACTCTTTAGGAAATATACCCATGTCCTTCTACTATAATCATCAATAAATGAAACATAATATGTGGATTTAGCAATCGAAGGAACATCTACAATACCAAACACAACAGAATGAATAAGATCCAATACACCACAAGACTTATGAGAACTCGAGTAAACTTAACGTGGTTTTATTTTCCATAAATGCAATGCTCACATAAATCAAATTCAAGATTAAAATTAGACAAACCTTCAACAAGGTTTTTATTTTTCAAGGTCCTTAGACCCTTTTCTCCAAAGTGGCCAAGTCTCTGGTGCCATAAAATAGTTTTCTTTGTACGTAACTTTGTCTCAGAAGAAAGAGCACCCTTGGGTACCCAAAAACCATGACCATCTGTTGAAGGTGAAACCCTCACTTCTTCCATAGAATTGCTTTTCACTGAAGTACTATTGCACTCAGTAGTGCATGCATCTAGCTTATATAATGTGTCATATCTGACACCTCTAGCAATCACCATAGCACCTCTAACCATCTTGCATCTTGCATCATAAAATACTACCTGCACACTTGCATCTATTAGTTTTCTCATAGATAATTTTTTTTGTGCTAATCCAGGGATATGCAACACACCATTAATCCTTTTTATTCTACCATCAAGAAACCTGATTTTAACTTTACCATGACCAACAATGTCTAAATGAGAATCATCACCCAAATACATCTTACCTCCATCAACTTCTTCATGTTCAAAAAACCAATCTCTATTAAAGGTCATATGAAAAGATGCACATGAGTCAATTAACCATGCGTCATTACCTACACGAGTTATCACAGCTACAATGAATGTGTCACCATCTTCCTTCTCAGACTCAAAATCATAATCAACTTTCTTCTTTTTCTTTTTCTTTTTCTTTTTCTTTTCTTCTTTGCATTCCTTACGAACATTCCTAGGCTTACCATAGTTCTAGCAAATACCTTTAGAATTTCCAAGAGATTTAGATCTCCCCCTAGACTTGGATTTGTCACGGTTCTCATTTTTCTTTCCTTTTTCCTTAGGTTTTCCATGAACATTTAGGGCCTCCTGGGAAATGATGGATACCTTCCTCCTCATTTCTTCAGAAATCAAAGAGGCCGCCACATCTTCAGTCTTCAAAATAATAGAAGTACTCCCAATAGCCATAACAAGAGAATCCCATGAATCGTGCAAAGAACAAAGCAAGATCTGAAACTTAAACATAAATTTCATGCATACCATGACACAATGATTTACGTGGGGAAAGCCCTTTCAGGAGAAAAACCCCACACTCCAAGAGCCACCCAATATATTATTCAACAAATCACAAAGATTACAATATTATACTTGCAGAGCAAGCTTCTCACAGGAGTATCACCACTCAGAGATCAAGAGACAACACGACCACTATTAGACTCTCAGAAATCATCACAATCTCTTCCACAGTTGTAATACAAAACCCTCATAAAATAGAGTTACATTCTAGGGAAAGACATGCCAAAAAAATATGTCATTAGATCTAAAACTTAATAATGAATGGTACAAATTTACAATATATCCTTTATTTAATGTATGTCGACCATTCTATAAGTTTCCTGAAAAAGTTAACATGCACATTTCGCTCTATGTTGCCATTGTATACACCTATTGGTGTAACTAGGAAACATATATATAAATATATACATCCTATCGATAATAAACAGCATATAATTGCAAGGTTGAGACACATTTTCCTAACAAAATAGGCCCCTTGGGCTTGGTATGACAAGATCGATAGCTTCTTGCTTGCTTTTGGCTACACTCATTGCCATTTCGATCTGATAGTTTATACTCAAAGAAATGGAGAGGATCTTCACATTCTTTTGCTCTATGTGGATGATTTGATTCTCACAAGGAGTTCCACTTCCATGATTTAGAATACTCAGTGAGCATTGATGGAGCAGTTTGATATGATCGACCTTGGTCTTTTGCATTACTTCCTTGGTCTTTAGGTTCATCAAAATTCTAAGAGGATCTTCATTTTCTAGTAGGAGTATGTTCTTTATTTGCTTCAGAGATTTGGCACGGTTGATTGCAAGCCTACCTTCACTCCTTTTCAACCAGGTTTTGTATTGTCTACCAAATGCACTACTCCTATAGTTGATTCTACCTTGTATAGGCAATTGGTTGGCAGTCTTTTGTACTTAACACATAGTCATCCCGATATTTCTTTGTGGTTGAATTTGTATTTCACTTCTCTCAGGAGCCTAAAAGGGTCATTGAAAGGATTCCAAACACACCTTGAGATACATTCAGGACACTACTCATTTTGGCATTCATTACACATTAGGAACTTCTTAGATTATGGGCTTCACTAACTCATAAATTGGGCTAGTGATGTCAATGATTGAAAGTTTACTTTTGGATTTGTATTTTTCCTTGGTTTTGGTATGATTGCATGGTCATGTAAGAAGTATACTGCTATTGCATTATCATCAACAAAGTTTGAGTATCGAGGTGTTGTTCTTGCTATTCAAGAGGTTTTGTGGCTTCGTTAGTTGATGACTTTAAGTTTGGATTCCCTTCCACTCAACCCACTACTCTTTGGTGTGACAACAAAAGTGCCATCCATATCTCTCATATCCTAGTGGAGCATCAACATACTAAGCATATTGAGATCCACATGCACTTCATCGAACAACTCATCCAAGATGGTGTTCTCAACTTGGAGTATTTACCTATAGAGCAGCAGGTTGCCAACATCTTCACTAAACCTTTGGCATCACCTTGTTATCTTCAGTTTTGATCGATGCTTGGGGTAAAGGAAGTTGTCCTTCGGGGGTCTTGATGAGTCATCCATCCTTTTTTTTTTCTTAGCAATTGTTGCTCTCTTTTGGAGAGCAATTTTCTCTCACAAGGTTTTTCCCCTTTTATTTACTTATGAGAGTTTGTTTTGTACATGGGTACCTCATCATAACTTGTTTTTGGGACCCATATTTTTCATATTTGTGTTGGTTTGTTCCTCCCTAAGTTGCACTTAAGGGGGGTGTTGGTGTGAATAAATTCTTGTACCTATTTAATTATTTCCTAGGGAATTAGGGGGCTTATTCAATGTTAATTTACTTAGGATATAAGCTTTGTTTTAGAAGTCTTGGTTTTCTTATCTAGATTTTACATTATCCCAAGTAGTTATGTGTTAGTTGTCTCATGTGATAGGATTAAGACACTTTTCATGATCTTATCTAATCCTATATCTCACCTTGTCTTTATAAGCAAGGTATCTCTTGCATATTTTGCATCTTGATCATATTGTAATTCTTGTTTGGTGGAATAGCATCTTTCATTGTTGTTTCTCTCTATTTATTGTGGAGGTTATTTGGTGTTGCAAATTGAATATCTTGGTTGCTCAATTCAACATGCTTGATGGATTTGGACACTTGAAAATGCTTGGATGCTTTAGGATCAACAATGCATATTATCCTTCACAAGATGACATGAATACACATAAGCTTGAACATGATGATAGGACCTTGAATGCTGCAACAAATGGCTTATAAATATACTCTTGAATGCTCTTGAAAATAATATTTTCTCTTGTAAAGTCTTGATTGTATGTCTTAGAATGTTACTTAGATTTGAATTGATAAAAAGACTATGTATTTATCGGTGCTTATCTAATTTCTCAAGAATTAGATTCCAAAAGCCAACAATTGCATATGAAAATTGAATAATTAAAAGACCGCCAAAAACATATTTAAAAATGGGTCCTAGGACTTGAAGGGGACCCATTTACCCTTGGGAAAATGGGTCCTAGCCTAAAATTCTAGGATACTCATTCTCCAATGTGATTAAAATATTAATTCCATTAATTGATTGTTGTTTCCCTTTCAAAAAATAGGATAAATAAGGCTTTGAAATACATAATTTGGAAAAACAAAAGCTTAATTAGGTCCAATTAATTAAGGGACCCAAAAAAGTGTGAAATTGTAAAGGTATATAATTTCCTACACTACATTTAGCCCCCACTTTAGTGAGAGTATGAGCTTACACTCATAATCACACTAAAGTAGACAAATATGTGTCAAGAGAGGTCCAAGTGTACAAATGTTAGAAAGATAGGATGACAAGGATCAAGGAGGTGACCAAGCCCCTAGGATCGAAGATCCTATGGAAAACTAACATAAAGATAAAGGGACACACAAAATGTGTAAGATACGTACAACAAGACCAGATACACAAGCATACAATGTTAAAACTAATGGAAAAAGCATGGACTAGCAAGTTGCATTATACCACGTCCATCAAATACGATCATAAGGGCTAGTGCAGTTTGGTATACACTAGATGAGCCACAAGGCTAGATGAGAAGCACATACTAGGTATACAATGTGTGAACTTATATCAAAGGTGGCACATGGGTAAAGTCATTGCAAAAATTGTGTACCAATAAGTCACTGCCATAAAATGATCAATGTTATGCCAACGCTACACTAAGTCCAACATGAGTGAACAAAAGTGAAGCAAAAATGTCAATATGTTTATGCTAAAATGAGAATGCCAATCACAATACCAATGTATTCCCCCACCTAAAATGCCAACATACTTGCTATGTTGGTATTTTAAGTAGAAAGAGGGGAAGAGGGGATCCCTAAAAAGAATGCACACCTCCAAAAACTAGTTATCCTTTCCCCCCAAGCATAAAGACAAATACAACCACCAAGGAATATCATGTTTCTACCAAGATAAATGTGGTTGCACTTAAGATTGTACCACCATGAATGACAATGAACAAGACACATAAAGCTACAAATTCCACATAGTGATTAGCAACATGATAGGATGGAAATCATTATAAATTAGAGGAAGTAAGTGCATCAACACAAGGAAGAGAACCACAATCCTTAAGATGTTGAATTTTATTACTCAAGCTCTTACATTCATTGGTAGAATGACCATACACTTGATGATATGCACAAACAGAGCTTTTGTTGTAGAATTTCTTTTGTGTTTTTGGAAGGAGAGATACCAAGTGGGCTTGGAGAAGCCTCAACAAGGTACTCTCTTAATCAATAGTAGACGATATTCTTTTCTTTTTTGGAAGAGTGATGAAATTCTAGGAGGATCACAACTCAACTCAACCAATCATTCAAGGCAATATTACAAAATCCTTGCTCTTAAGCATTCTTTGCTTACTTTGCAATAACACAAATTGAGAAACCATCAACAAAACAACTCAACTGGCCCTTAGAATACATAACACAAGATGTTTATAACAAAATAAACCATATCAAACCCTACAATTAATCTCAATACATCAAGTCCAATGTTCATCTTTGTAAACTACACCATTAAACTATGATTATCCCTGCCCTTTAACCCTTTCCAAAGATTGTCAACTTGGACACTCAAAATTCCAACATGGCTTCAATGCCATTCAAGAAACTCAACATATAACAAGACATCCCAAACAAAAACTCCCATCAAAAAACACTCATTAATGAATCAAAATCATAACCTCATACCATAGCAATTCACTACTTGCAACATGAGGGTTTGTTGAGAATACATAACCCCAAGTCCATTTCTCCTAGCCAACGCCTCAAACCTGTGTAAATGTTCTTGCACAAGCTTATCAAGTCCATCTCCATATCATACTCATGTTATTTTATCAAAACACCCATTCTAACCTTTATTCTTGACCCAAAATCTTAACTCTCAAAAATTTGTGATAATAGGGCAGAGAACAATAATGCATTCAAATGCCTAAAATTCATCATGCCACCTTTGGAAGGAGAAACTACACAGTTTAACAACATTTACAAGCAATATCAACCAATTTAGATACCCATTTCACAAACAAAGACACAAATTTTCACTGTATTTTGTCTTTTTCCTGATTTTCCACATTTCTCAGTCCTAGGGCAACATTGCTTTGATAGAAAATTTCATTATTATTATCTACAACTTTGGAATATGAAAATATATGTTAAAATGAACCTTTTAACCAATTTTCAGACCATTCCACTATGCCAATTGAGAGAAACACAATTTTGACTACTTGTTGTCTACCCTAAGAGGGTTTCAGACCTACTTTACAAAAACAATCATAACTTCTACAAATCTTCATGAAATTGAACCAAACAAAAAGAAAATGGAACTAGATTCATTTATCCTTCTTTTCCCATTGGTTTCAAGCCAATACCAGTACATACAAGGACATACAACATGCTGCTACAGGACTATTACAGGGAAAATCTAGGAAATTGCAGCCACAAAAACATTCATAACTTCCATTCTACTCCATGAAATGAAGTGAAACAAAGACCAAAATAAACTAGATTCATTAAAATTTAAAACCAAACCAATTTTAGGCTCATTTATGGTCCATATAGACCGTACCATATCAAAGAACAAGAATAACAACATTTAAACTCATAATTTTCATTGATCTCTTACCTCCATTTCATTACATCTTCATTTTTCCCAATCCTCCCTCCTAATATTTGACCATACAAGGGTATTTAAACCATTTATAAGCCTACCCGATCACCTACAACTATCTAACTTCCTCATATGACCCTTCATCTTCTTATTTTTGCATTTTTGCAACTTTGACAATATGACAATATGACAACTTTGACATTTTTTTATAATTTTTGAAAAAATGAACTCATAATCACCTAATAACCTATTGAATGACTCAAACATGTTAAACATGGTCTAAATGACCTTATGACTAGGTGCTCCTGCACCAAAGATATCTTTCTAGTTTACTAGAAGGTGTCATACATACACAATACTCTTTAGGTTTAGATTGTGAGATTTTGTACTCTCCCAAAAAGGAGGGTGTAAAATCTAATGAACCCCAATCATAATTAGAACATGTGTTTGAAGATGAAGCAATATCATGACCGTGATGTATATTTTTCCTATGGGTGTTTTGTGTGATGACATTGATATTAAGTGAAGGTTTCCTTGATGCTTTCATTTCTTTTGAAGGACAATAACCAAGACCTCTTGTTTGTTCTCGTGTGCTAGGTTTGATAGGGACACAAATACCTTGTTCCTTAACACCACATCCTTTTCCATTATAGCCAAGTTGTTTCAAAATATAATAACCTCTTCCCTAAAGTATTTTCATTTATTTTGAAGAAGGTTTTTTCTCATGATCACACTCATCATATGTGGATGTAAAATTTTTGTTTTCCTCTTATTTGTTAAAAGTTGTGGACTCGCATGCTTTTGATGACTCATATTGTGTTGATATTATGGCAGCTTCTTTCTCTCTTTTTTTTATTTGTGTGTAATCTTGTATTATCCCATGAGTGTAGGTGTAAAATCTAAGGAACCCCAATCATCATAAAATAGTATTGTGATTGATGAAAAACACTTCTCTCTCTCTTCTTCTTGCACGGGTTCCACTTTTGTAGTTAGTGTCAGTGTTGTAAGAGGATTTATCATTGCAGGTTCAATTTATAAACAAGTCTCAGGTTCAGGATCAACTTTATCATGCAAACCTTGTTCTTGTAAGTGTATTTTAGTAAATGATGTAACGTTGAAGGCACCACATTCATTACATGAATCCACAGTCTGCCCAATAGAAGATTATATGAAAGATCATTAGGCATGAAATGGATAGGAGTTTGTAAAGTAATAGTACCAACTTTAATAAGAAATGTTATCACACCAAGCGGTTGTTTTTCCACATTATCAAAACCATGAATAGATAAAGAATTAGTTTAATTTTAGTCATGTCCACTCCAATTTTATCCAAAACGTTTACACTACAAACATTGAGTGTCGAACCATTATCAATGAGAGTACACTTAATTCTAAACTTGTTAATTGTAGCTTATATCACCAAAGCCTCATTTTTTTTTTGTATTTTCAAAGGAGGTAATTCACTTTGATGAAAGACAATGTCCAAATTAGGTGAATTCATATTCTCAATCATAGTTGCTACATCATTTGGTTGCATACTAGGAGAGATAACAACTTGTTGTAAAGTGTTTTGAATCATGTTATGGTAAAGAGGTGATGCTTGAATCAAATCCCACAAAGATATCCTAGCAAGAGTGTTACAGAGTTGTTCCAAAAGGTTATACTCATTTCCACTATGCGAAGGTAAATGAGGGGCGCTAGGAAAAATGGGTTGCGAAAGTGATAACGATGTAGGAATGGTTTGTTGTTGCCTATTATTCCTTGTGTTATATGTATGACCAATAGTATTATAACTTGGTTGTTGCAAAACATTGTTACTAGTGAGTTGTCTTGTGAAATTTAAGATATGCGCTGGAGGTTTTGGTTAGCGTTGAGGTGGTCCTATGATAAGAAGTGGCTTAGGAGGTCCAATAACTAAAGGACTCTTAGTAGGTTCAAAAGGAATCTTAGGTGGTCCAATGATTAGAGGACTCTTGGGAGGTCCAAAAGGAATATTTGGAGGTCCTATAATCAAAGGATTTCTAATGGACACTTGTACGTTCATAACCTCTATGGATGTGACTTCTTGTTGATGATTTTATAATGAGGGGGATCTAAGGTTAGCTTAGCATCTTCATCTAAGCAATTTATTTTAGTATCAATGATATCGTCCTCTTGTACCATAATTTCCCTAGTAGGAGAGGTTTCATGAGAGAGGCAAACAAGAGTCTCATTACATTTAATGGTTAGATCTTCTAACACCAAGACACCTTCATCACAAGCAAGAGAGGTATCAGGAGAAGGACAAGTATGATTGTCATGATTTTCAATGATTGCATCCTCTTGCACTAAAGAATTCTCACAAGTGGGAGATGAATGGAGACTAGGAAAAGTGATGTTAAGAAATGTATCTGTGTGTGTGTGAAATGTGTAAAGTTAGTATCAACACAAACATTAATGAAACGAATTATATTAAATATTCAAAGCAAAACAACTACTCTAAATTGCCACAAAACAAATCTTTTAAGAACGTCTCATTGTCCTCTATTCTTAAGTATTCCTTTAACCCTTTGGCCCTCAGATTTATATGTGCACAAAGGCTATTAGAATGACACTTAAGAAACGAGATTAGTATTCAACATGCAAGTCAATTAAATTCCTACATGAAACTATATGATAAAAATGATGATGGATACTATGATGAATGGTGTATGATGATTATGATGAATGGAAAAATGGTGGTGGATACTATGGTAGTGATCTATATGATTCTATATATGATTCTACATATGCTCAAATGCAAACTCTAAATATGCTAATCTAAAATGAAACTATGAAGCAAAGTGTTAGTCTAAGATCTAACTATGATGCAAACCATGATATAAAATGTAACTATAAGAGTCTATAATTCTCCCAAGCTCAAACGATATTCCTGCATGATAACTCTATTCAAAAGTGGATGCAAAATGCAATGCCAAAGGGTTGTATTTATAGCCTTTTCCAAGCATCTAGTGAGGTGGAAATGATCAACGGTCCAAATTCAAACAAGAAGAATGGATGGTGGAGATGGAGAAAATCAAGATTTTGTCCCCTTGACCAAAGAAAACATTCCATTTGGATGGAAGAATCTCTTGACCAATGGGAAACATGCCATTTGGATGGAAGACTCAAGTGTGGGAAGAAAAAACCCTTTGTTTGAAAATCGGTGGAAGTGTGTGAGGAATAAGCCATGTGCTTTTAAAATTGGTTGAAGATAATTCTAATTAAAAATTATAATTATTTAATTTCATGTGACCTTGGTGAGGTG
>VDFB02343595.1:0-15627 GCA_007258455.2 Sequoia sempervirens | reverse complement strand
TGCACTAGATATTGAAGTTATCTATTCAGGGAAAAAAAATAGGGATTGTTTTTTCCTTTTTTGTGATGTCTCATCAACCTCACTTTTTCCTAAAAATTTTTAGTAGCTCAAATTCCGCTTTTAAATCTACAAAAATATATATCAAACTATTTTTATTCAAATTACAAGCATAAAATTATTGAAGATTTCTACATTTCATTAGTTTACATCATTTTTAAATTCAAAACATAAAGTTCACTTTGATACGACTAAAGTTGAAACTTTTTATTTGTGTTGGTCATTTCCCTTGTAAAGTGTAACACTTGTTTGTGTTTTTACCCTATTATCATCATATTGAGTATTGTTTTCTAATAAGAATAATTGATTTACCCCCATTGAAGTGGTTCAGGAGGTTTCCTCCTTGAAGTAACATCTTATTATCAAGTATTTTATCATATTTTCTATTGTGCAATAATTTTTATTACAAGATGAAATGGTAGACACTAGCCTTCATGATCAATGGTAGTAACATGAAGAACTAAATATATTAAAAATTATTGATAGATTAAATATACTAACCATGTTTCATCTAAAACCCTATAAACTAGGATGGTTTAATGCCTGCAACACCTAAGGTATAAATACCACTCGCCAATATCACTTATCATATTCTAGTCATCATTTCTATGTTAAAATTTTGTGATTTAGTGATGATGGAGGAAATTAAAGTACCCCTTGAGCATTGTTACATACATAGTCTTATGTGTACATATAGTGCTAATACTTGTAATGTAGTTGTGATTATGGTAAAAAAGTGGTATCAAATTTTTAAAGTCAATTAATTTTTAATGCCTTCTACACTTCTTCCAAACAAGATTGTGTCATATAGATATATCCACTAAAAATTTCACACCTCATCTATAATAAAGATTAACTTACTATGGCAAAGAAATATTAGGTTTCTAAAATATTCTTACATGTATCTATTTTATGCCTATATGTAGAGTTGGTTGAAAATGTTAGCTCACAAAATAAGTCAAGTCATTCATAGAGTAGCAATTATAGTCCAAGGATTTTCAATTATTTCCTAGATTCAACACAATCAAAACTATTGTTTCACAAGGAGGGGTGAGTGATATAAGAGGATTCACCAATTATGGTACCTATGGTAAAAACCAAGTCATTTCCAAGGATTATGGTAACTATGGAGCTACTTATTAGGTCTATGGTAGACTAGAGCACCTCCTAAATTCTCATGTAAACATAAAGACCATCCTATAATCTCTAGGAAGTGTAGAGCATACTCCAACATTGGTGCATAAAACTTGGAATAAAGATAAATGCACTTACAATAATCATAGATTATCCAAACAATTTATATTTTTTACCTTAAGTATCACTTTATATTATTCAAATAGAATTGTTGACACAAAAAGCAAGGTGGCACCCACAATACTTGTAGTATGTCAACCATCTACTAGCCCATCAAGGAAACACCAATAATCAGTTCAAATCCATAAAAGATGGGAGATGAGGGTCAAACATAGGAAATGTTTCTACTTCCCAAAGTGATGATTTAATTTCCTAGAAACTCTTGGCATCCATTGCATGAATCCACGTAACTTATATGTTTGTATCTCTATAGCATAGTTTAAACAATTAATAGGAGATAGAAGATAAATAGACATACCTTTCTTAATGGTATGTCATGTACAAAATGAATAGTAGCTAAATAAAGTTACATGCAATATTTTATTTATATATCTCCCTTCTTCTATTTTACACAATTGTTTATAATCTTTTACATACACCATAACTCATCTAAATCCTCATTTGGAGAGATGTCCACCAAAACTCTAACCCTAGGCCATAGATCACAACGTATTCCTTAATACTACAACTCTAAATATTCTCAAAAAAGGAAAAAAAAGAAACCTATAGATTGTAAAGATGATTTTGAATCACAAGCATAAATTTTCAATCATGAATATATACCCAGCCCATGAACTTGTCTTCTAGCAAAGTAAAGATTTGGCATAAAATCTCAAATACTCACACTAATGGAGAGGTATTGTTTTCAAGGTTTAATAAATTCTAGATAAGATTATTTTTGCATTATCAAACTAAATACTATCTTTAGTTACATTTACTTCTTAGTTTCAGTGTTACAAATCATCTCCAATCAATAAACATAAATTTATCTATATTTAATTGATTACAATTACCTAATTAACCTAGATTAACCCTAAAAATTATTTAGTTTTCTTCTAACATTTTATTATTTAGAATTTTGTTTAATTGAATATTGTTTACAATTTAAAGAGCAACTAAAAAAAGCTACAAAGAGGAGAGAACGAACCCAAAAAGAAGTTCCTGAAGCAGCTAAACAGACCATCACCAAACAGCATCTAATACAAAAATCCGTAAAAGTAGCTTTCTACAAAGCTAGCTGATTACACATTTTAAAAAAGTGAATGAGTAGTCCTTTTCCTCTTAATAGAATATGAAAAACCTTTACAAAAGCCTTCCACTACAAAGGAGAACATACTTTATGCAACTTTGGAATCAATGCCTACTGTCCTCCAAATATAAAAATCAATGGTCACATGTCGAATCCCATTCAAGACAATGGAGAGGCTCATAAATATGGCGGTGGAGCAAATGAGGGAGAGCAGTGAGTCGGTGGAGGAGGTGGATGTCTGCGGGTAAGATAAGTCCTGGGCATGTTAGCTTGTGGAGGCGGCATGGCTGGAACTATTTTCCTTGCACTTCTATTTCTCCATTCCACCCTAGTTTTTCTAATAGAGACAAATTTTCTTAATGCATGTCTTTCACCACCATTAAGACCTGTAACCAAAGCAAAAACCCAGATCTTGTCAACTTTAATAGCATATCATACTGTAAAACAATATAAATGAAAAGAGAATGGATTAGGATACCATGCCTGTTGTTAGTGTGGATTGTTGTGATGAATAAACCACAACAAAAAATAGCAGAGAACATATGCAGAAAACACACTTGAGAGAAGCAGAATTCATGCCTCCAATCTTGTTATCTCCACTGGGAAACAAGTCTGTGACTGCAATTTGTAGGACTTGATTTTGTCTACATCTTGAGTCTTAATGAGTCCCATGTTATCAGACGTCACTATGAGGCATTGGAAGTTGAAAACAATAGTTATATCCTCGTGCACCATTGAAAGCTTCTAAGCTGCTTAGAGACAAACTTTTTCTCGTTCAGGTAATATCTATCATTAAAAAGGCTTGTATGCTCCATCATCCAATGACTCTGTTTGATTATAACTTGGAGCCTCGGGATGTGCAGAGTGGGTAAGTGAAGGGAAGCTCACAGTTTGGTGTTAATGGAATTATAAATTGAATTAAATATAAATATTAAATGTATATAAAGGGACTTACCTAGTTAACATGCACATGTATGTGTTATTGACACAATGCAAAACTTTTTGGAATACAACTATTTTGTACAATTTGTAATATTTAATAGAAGTTAAACAATAAAATTTCAATAAATTAAATGTATAAAGTATAACTATTAGTTAATTTATAAAGACACATAATTTAATAAGTTTAAGTTTGATATAATTATTCATTAGTCTTTGTGGGGATATTAATTTATTTATATGTGTGTAGTGAATGATCTTTCAAATTACATATTTATATTTATATTTTCGTTGTAGACTCTTTAAAGAATGAAACTTAATCTAGCTATTACTTTATTAAGCAAGACTATTCTTGCCCATTCGAGCTTGGCTTGAATGAAGTTGTAATGTCTTTATTTTTAGTTAACTAGACTTGAAGAAAACGATTACTAATTCTTAAGCACCAAGATTAAATAAGTTTAGACAAAGTCTAGAGTGATCCTAATCAAAGGATTTTTGAAGAACATGGAAGAACCCAATTTATATACTTTACCATATTAAGTGTTTTGCCTCATTAAAGCTTGATTTAGATGAAACTTTAGCATTGACAAGTTCTCATTTTTGCAATGTGTCAAATTATGATATTTTATCAAGATTCAATTTTATAGCTATTGATTCAAGCTCATTGACCCATATTTCGCAAGTTGTGGTTCACATTAACTCATCTCTTCTGAGCATAAATGGTCCACTTAGCACTCAATGCATATAGGTGATCTTCACAATTGTGAAAGATCAAGACTTTCAATGAGTCACCCATCTAAGCACTACTTTGACTCAAGAACACTTAACTATATATTTTCTCCAAAAATTATTTCCACTTATTTCTATGTGGTAAAACCTTGGACAAGTGTTGTTCCATATGAACCATTCACTAGGGAGACCCTTTATCTCATCCATTTGAAAATAGGTGTTATTTTTGGTAGTGTCTCAATGTTAGTGTAGGATTTTTATTTCCTCATGTTATGGGATATTTCTTTATTTCTAAACATATTATTAAGCTTTCTTAGGTTAAATTAGACTTAGTTAATATGAGACCACATGGTGTAATCGATCAGTTACATGTGTTTCTCTCTCCCACACATGGGTAGTTAAGTTTGACATGGCCTCTTTTGGAATTATATGCCATCTCTGATAACCATTAGCTTGTCTCTATCTAAGTACGTTATGCCACATTTTTTAAAATTTACCAAGTATCTAAAACCTCCCACCATTTATGGGTAGTTGGATTTAATGCACCTCTTTGATATGTATTTTCCTTTTTTTTGTTATATAAACAATACTCTACTCTCATCTAAGCTAGTCCAGTGAGAGTAAAGTGACTATTCTCAAAATTCTCTTGTATTTGTCTCTTTTTTCCCTCTTGAAAGATTCTTTCTCCATTTTTCTATTTTGATCTTTGATCATTTGTCGACTAGAGTGTATGTGATCTACAACCGATATTAGATCATGTCTCGATTCTCACTTCTCACAAAATATAACGCTCAATTTATGATCTTTTATCAAGTCTCAATTATCTAACTTTTTAGTCAAATATATTGACCCAAATTTCATGGGTAGAGTTTCACATAAACACATCCTTTTGAAAGAAGAGTTTGAGCCATAATAAACTATTTACACATGGCCTCAAGAGAGAAAATATGCAAACAAGTACACAATCTAGAATGCAAAAGAATGGACCAACATACCATCAAGATGACACAAGATGTACCCTAGGAAAACCTTCAAAGAAAAAAATTATCCTCTAAAAGCACTCGTACACTTAATGTATTATCTCATGAAAAAATATTACAATACATTTGTAAAGTCTCCATGAAAAGGTAAGTGCAAGAATTTGGGTCCACTTTTTGAAGTCTTTTTCCTAAAAACCAAAGTTTGTAAGTTGAAAAAACTTGAAACACTTAAATATAGAATATTAACATGGTGTGAAAAATTGAAATGTAGAATTTTGTTTCTAGTTTTCAAATATGTAATTTATTCTAATACCCAAATGATGAAAGTTGATTTTCTATAGTATTTAGAAAAGTGAATTTTTTAAAATCATATGTTTTGGGTGAAAACATGTATGTGTATGGCTAGAATAATTTTTCCAAAATGAAATTATTTTTATAATTCATTTTGTGGATAGATGCATATGGTTGTGAATTTTGATTAGAATATTTTTTATAGATTTTTAATTAGTTTTTTATTGGCCTTAATTTGTATGTTATGAAAATCCTTATGTATAACCAACATAATTTGAGTTAAGTAAATTGTAAAATTATTGTTTTTATTCATGTAGAGGATAATGTACAAACTAATGATTTTTTCTTAAGAAAATAAAAATTAAAAGTTAGTAAAAAC
This sequence comes from Sequoia sempervirens, assembly GCA_007258455.2. Taxonomy (NCBI): domain Eukaryota; kingdom Viridiplantae; phylum Streptophyta; class Pinopsida; order Cupressales; family Cupressaceae; genus Sequoia; species Sequoia sempervirens. Next base: position 9,869 of record VDFB02343595.1, on the reverse strand, counting down.
ATAGTAATATATATCATTTCAAATGTATGAGTCCCTTTGCTTAGAAAATAATTAATAAATAGAAAAATATGTCCAATACAAAAAAATTACATATTTGAAATCTAAACATTCTCATCTCTAATGGGTTTCAATTTAGTCCAAAATCCTAGAGTAAAAGTTGTCAACTATGTAGCTAAATTCACTTTTTCTCTTGATGTAAGCATGATATTGTACTTGCAAGTGCAACGTTTAGATTTAGGTTTCAAATCCTAAGAAGGTGAAAAAATATGGGTTTCAAATTTAAAATCTTACGGAATGTGTACTTGTTCCAAAATGTGTACTCATTCTAACAGGGAGTGAATACATGGTGTAAATAGAAGTGGGTGCCCATTTCATTTAAAAAATATACCCATATTAAAATAGGTATTCATTTCTATTTAAATCATGTAATTGTTGAGAAGTAGTGCCTCAAATTACTGGCCTATATTGGCAATTGGGCATCGGCATGTCAGCAATCACGTGTTAAGTTGGTTAAGCTTTTGACTTGTTACTTAGTCTACTTTGGAGTATCGACAATTGATAGTCAGATGGATCAGCGATTATACTTTGGTCATTGAAAGTTCTTAAATGTTGTAAAGTCTCTGACATCGCTGACCTCCAATAGCTCTAATGGTTCCTTGGTATGATAGTTGGGTATTGACGTATCGGGGATGTCAGGGGTTTGAGTGGAAAGTCTAGAAATGTTTGCTCAACATCCGATCCTCTGATTCTCCGATAGCTATGACACTCCGATGAGCCGATAACAATGAAGAGTCGAGGAGACTTGGTGGTGATGTTAGCTCGAAGAGAAAATTTCAATGTGCCGACACATAGTCTTTTGTGGGCAGTTGTATTTAAACCCGAACCGGTTCATCTACTCGGTGCATGTGGGATAATGAATATCTTGCAAGTGTGAAAGGGAGAATGGTTGAACTGCCAATAACCGAATGGATAGATTTTGATGGAGATTTAAATAATGTCTGAGAACTTTGTTGGGAGTTGAATGGTAATTTCTTACTGTATGTTTTTGTAGCATTGTAACAGTACAATAGAGTTATTGTTGTATAACTATAATCTATGTAAGGTGATTGGGTTGATATCATTGTCTGAAACTAAGAATTGATGTCATGAAGGATTGATCTATAACTTTATTGTGAACCATTGTTTATTGATAATAAAGTGATATTTTCTTGGTGGTGGGTTTTTCTCCCATGTAACTTGGGTTTTCCCACATTAAATCTGGTGTCTATTCTATAATTTCTTGTTAAAAGTGCATCTTAATATTTTGTAAATGAAGTTGAAAGCCACTTTCACATTAAATCCTCTCTGAATTAGCATTAGGAAAGTTGTTTTGCACTCTTTCTTTCCTTCCAAGTGGTATCAAAGATTGGCTAGTTGTGTTATCCTTGTGGGTAGGACTAGTTTTTTGTGCTAATTATGTTCAATCGGAGTCTTGCAAAGATAGAGGGTAATCTTAGTTGCAGATTGAGATGGCAAGAACTTTTGGAAGAGTAGACATTGAGAAGTTCAATGGAAGAAATTTTGAGTTGTGAAAACTCAAAATGGAAGACCTATTGGTTGATAGGGATCTATGGGTTGTTCTAAGAACCAAACCTGCAACCATGAACCAAGAAGATTGGTACCTCGCAGATCATAAAGCTAGAGGGTTGATAAGACTCTATTTGTTAGTTTTTTTTCTTTTAAATGTCCATGAGGAGAAAACTAAAACTTTGTTGTGGAAGAAACTTGGTGATATTTATCAAGGAAAATCTTTGGTAAATAAGTTATTCCTACATAAGAACTTGTATTCCTTGAAAATGGAAGAAGGTACATCTGTAGCAGACCATCTAAATGCATTCAACATGTTTTTTGCTCAATTAACATTTGTGGGTGTAACCATTGGTAATGAGGATCGATGTATGCTTTTGCTATTCTCCTTGCCTGACACTTGGGATCCTTTTGTAATGGCCATTGGAAGTACAATAACCACTTTCAAAATGGATGATGTGGTTGCTTTGTTGTTGCAAGAAGATATGCAAAGGAAATCTTTTGAGATGACCAAAGAGGCTCTTATTGTCTGAGGTAGGTCAAAGGAGAGAGGCAACAAGAAGGACAAAAGGTCCAAGTCCAAGTCAAAGGGGAAATCAAAGTCTCCTAGAAAGAAGTCCAAGGTGAAGTGTTGGAATTATGGGAAAAATCGACATATCCAAAAGGATTATAAAGAGGAGAAAAAGAAGAAGAAGAAAGGTAAATATTCTGATAATGATTCTTCTCAAGATGATTCAAATGCCTTCATAGTAGCCTTGGCAACTCAGGAATCAAATGATGTCTCGTTAATTGTTTCTGGTGCATCTTTTCACATGACCTCTCATCAGGAGTGGTTTACAAAGTATGAAGAATGTGTTGGTGGAAAGGTGTACCTAGAAAGTGATTCATCTCTTGAAATTGTTGATCGAGGAAGAGTTAGAATTCAGTTTCTTGATGGAAGAATTAAGGGGATTGATGGCATAATGCACATATCAAGTTTGGCTCAAAATTTTCTTTATGTTAGTAATTTGAATGATGTTGGCATGCAAGTTACATTCTCTGGTAGTGGATGTAAAATGACTAGAGGCTCAATCAGGTTGGCCAAAGGTGCACGAATTGGTACTCTATACAAGCTAGACACACGAGTTGTTCAATGTAATAGTGTCTCTACAAAGTCAAATAAAGTTGCTCATAAAGAGAACGTTGCAAACTCTATGGAGGTAAAACTTCCTACAAAGAAAAAAATGTTGTGGCATCATAGACTCAGTCACATAGAAGAGAAAGGGTTAAAAACCTTGAAAAATAAAAAACTTGATAGAAGGGCTTGATGATTGTAATTTTGAGTTCAATTTCTATGAACATTGTATATATGGAAAGCAACACCATGTTTCATTTTATTTGAGTCCTCATAAATATTCTAGTTTGTTGGATTATATTCTTTTTTATTTTTTTGGTCTAGTTGATGTTCCTTCTTTATCTAAGTCAAGATGTTATGTATCTTTCATAGTTGATTATTCGAGAAGGGAATTTGTATACTTTCTTAAAAGTAATTAAAAAGCGTTTAGCTAGTTTAAAGAGTTCAAGAACTTGGTATAAAATCATAGACTAGTAGGAAAATAAAATGCTTGAGGATGGATAATGGTGGTGAGTTTTTCTCAACATATTTTGACAAGCATTGCAAAGACCATAGAATTAAAAGACAAAATAATTCCTTGCACTCCACAACGAAATGGAGCTACATAAAGGTTGAATAGAATGATGATGGAAAGGGTGAGAAGTATTTTGAGTAGCGTTGGTATGGAGCAAAAGTTCTAGGTTGAATTTGTTGCTACATCATGTTACTTGTTGAATTGGTCACCATGTTTGGCATTGGTAGACAAAATGCCTATGGAAGCATAGTCTGGTAAGAATCCCTCTCTAAGAAATTTGTGTGTCTTTGGCTATGAGGCATATGCTTATGTGCCTAATGTAAAAATATCTAAGTGGGATAAAAAGGTTGTGAAATGTATCTTTATTGGCTATGTAGTCTGTGTAAAAGGATACAAGCTTTGGGATCCAATCGTTAAGAAGATTGTAGATACAAAAATAGTGTAATCTTTTGAGAGCTGAAACCTTTTGCTATAGATTTATAGTCAAAGAAGAAGGAAGAAAAAGAAAAAGAGGAGGTAGTAGAGGTACCTGTCACTCCTAAAAAGAAAGAACTACATAATCCTAGTGGACCTGATAATGAGGAGAGTTTAAGCAACTGTGAGAGTTTTGAACAAGAAGAGGAACCACAACCTTAGCCTCAACCTCTGAGGAGGTCTACACATGAAAGGCAACAACTTGATAGGTATGGATTTCCCATGTTGGATTTAAATTGTTCCTATGCTTTGATTACTAACACTGATGAGCCTAGGAATGTGAAGGAGGCAATAAATATGTCTAATATCTAGATTACTATTTGAAGGCCATGAATGAAGAAATAGCCTCATTAAAGAATAATTAAACTTGGGATCTAGTACCCTTGCCAGAAGGTCAAAAACCAGTTGGCTATAAATGGGTATTTAAGAAGAAAATTGGTCTAGATAGTAGTCTTGAAAAGTATAGAGAAAGGTTGGTCGCAAAGGGATATTCCCAGAAAGAGGGAATTGATTATGGAGAAATATTTTCTCCTATAGCTAAGCTGACATCTATCAGATTTATTTTGCCACTTGCAGTAGCATATGGCTTAGAGATCAAATAGATGGATGCGAAGACAATGTTCCTTCATGTTGACTTGGAGGAAGAAATTTATATGTCCTAGCTTGAGCACTTTGTGGAAAAAGGTAAATAAAATTTGGTTTGCAAGTTAAAGAAATCTTTGTATGGTTTAAAATAGTCACCTAGAATGTGGTACCAGAAGTTTGACACTTATGTGCTGTCATTGGGATTTGTGAGATCAAAATTAAATCATTGTATACATTTTAAAACTAAAAAATGATCATTTTCTTATTATTACCCTTTATATGGATGACATGTTATTCATTAGGAATAGTAAGAGTATGATTTCTGAATCAAAATATTAGTTGTCAGCACAATTTGAAATGAAAGATTTAGATGCAGCTAGGTATATTCTAGGGATGGGAATTAAAAGGGTTAGGGAGAATAGAAAAATTTGGCTTAGCCAAAGCAAGTATATCAATACTATCCTTGAGAGATTCAAAATGACAAATTTCAAGTAGTTAGTTGTTCCAGTATTGCAGGGAACACAACTATCTGTTGAAGATTGTCTAAAGTCTCTGAATGAGATGGAGGGCATGACCAAAGTGACTTCGGCAAGTGCAGTTAGAATTTTAATGTATGCAATGGTTTGTACTAGACTAGACATTACCCAAGAAGTGGGAGTATAAAGTTAGTTTATGGTTAATTAAAGGTCGCATTAGGATGCTGTGAAAGCATTTTTCAAATATTTGAAGGGAACTTCAGAGTATGCTTTTTGTTATCATGGAAACTCTATTGGATCACAAAAGTCTCTTAGAATTCATGGATATGTGGACTCTAATTGGGAAGGGGACATTGACATCAGAAGATCCACCAATGGATACATCTTCACATTGTTTGGTGGTGGAATTAGTTGGATGAGCAAGTGGCAAGCTGTAGTCACTTTTCTACTATAGATGCAGAGTATATGGCATCAACTCATTCCTGTCAAGAGGTTGTTTGGCTTAAGTGTTTTTGTTTTGATGTTGAGTTTAATGCAGGGAAGATTCCTATCTATTGTGATAGTCAGAGTGCCATTTGTTTGGCGAAAAACCCTACTTTCCATGACAGGATGAAACATATTGATGTGAAGTATCACTTTGTTCGATACATGGTGGAATATGGAAAGGTTAATTTGGAAAAGGTTGATACTGAAAAATGTTGTAGATGTGTTGACAAATCCTGTGAGCAAAACTAAGTTCAAATTGTGTTCAAATGTGATGGGCCTCGGTGCCCACGATTCTCAGTGATTTTTACTTTGTTTGGAGGCCCAGTAAGTTCTTTGCCAAGTGGGTAAATGTTGAGAAGTAGTGCCTCAAATTACTAGCCTATATCATCGATTGGGCATCGACATATTGGTGGTTACATGTTAATTTGGTTAAGCTTTATACTTGTTACTTAGTTTGCTTCAGAGTATTAGCGATCAGTAGTCAGATGGATCAGTGATCAGAGTTTAGTCATTGAAATTTCTTAAATGTTAGGATGTTTTTGACATCCTCGACCTCCCATAGCTTGATAGTGTCTTGGTCTGATAGTCAGGTATCGACATATTGTAGATTTTAGGGGTTTGAATGGAAATTCTAGCAATGCTTGCTCAACATCTAATCCTTTGATGCTCTGATAGCTATGACACTTGGATAAGCTGATAATAATGAAGAGTCAAGGTGACTTGGTGATGATATTAGCTTGAAGAAAAAATTTCAATGTGTCAACACATAGTATTTTGTGGGCGGTTGTATTTAAACCCAAACCGGTTCATCTCTTGGGTATAAATGTGAGGCTCATCATGGAAAAAACAGGCCCTTAAGTGGCAAAAAAATCAAAAAAATCAGAGTTAGGAAACTTGATGTAAAAATTTGAGTAAGTTATCTATATTATTTCAAAAATATGTAAGAGTAGAATCTATAGCAAATTGAATGTAGTTTCTAAACTACTAGGTTTGTTTAAAAACTATAAATCTATTTGGTGAAAATTTGAAATTTCAATGCAGTAGTACTTAAATTTCAGGGAAAAAATAAGAAGTAGGTGTTTGTCTAACCATCCTAACCACAATAAAATTATAATATATTTTATAATATTTTAGATATAAGTATAGGACTCATGTCGATGTGATGCATGTTTTTGTAATTTTTTCAAGTAAATAATTAATTATGAATTTTTATTACAACTTTTAAAAATATAAAAACTCGTAATAATAGACCACTTAACTTGGTCAAAACTTCATGGAAATTCATTTTTTTCTTTTTAATCTATATTATGTGAAGCATAGAATGTGACACATATTTTGGATTCAAAAACCTATCTTGTTAGAAAGCTATAGATGTTTTTCAATCATTCTATCAATTAGGACTTTAGTCATAATTTGAATAGAAAATGAATAATAATTACTTATTAAATTCAAAGTAAAGCATAATTTATATAGTGGAAATTTGAGAATCTCTTGTAGAAACCTTTTTGTTTAAACAATTTTAGGTAAAAAATTCTTGAACCACATACCCATCATATTGCCACTTTTTGGCCCATCATGATCACACCTACATACCTACTTGGTGTATGTGGGATAATGAATATCTTGTGAGTGTGAAAGGGAGAATAGTTGAACTGCCAGTAGCTGAATGGAAAAAGTTCGATGGAGATTTTAAAATTTTCTAAGATTTTTTTTTGGAGTTGAATGGTTGATTGTTTAGTGGTTGAATGGTAATTCATCACTGTATGTTGTTGTAGCATTGTAATAGTACGATAGAGTTATTGTTGTATAAGTGTAATATGTGTGAGGTGATCGGGTTGATGTCACTATGTGAAACTAGGAATTGATGTCATGAAGGATTGATCTGTAACTTTATTGTGAACCATTGTTTACTGATAATAAAGTGATTTTTTCTTGGTGGTGGGTTTTTGTCCTGTAAGGTTTTTCCCATGTTAAATTTGGTGTCTATTTTGTGCTTGTGTATTTGTCTATTATGTAATTTCCTATTAAAAGTTCATTTGAATGTTCTGTAAATGAAATTGAAAACCAATTTTGCATTAAATCCTCTCTGAATTACCATTAGGAAATTTGTTCCATACTCTTTATTTCCTTACAATAATCATTTTAATAAACAATTACTCATTCCATATAGGTAGGATTCTAGCTTTGGGATCCCATTCCTAAATGAGAATTATTTTTTACTAAATGGGTACTCATTTTTATTTAGATTTTTCATACCCATGATGCTTCCACTAAAAGTAGACTCATTATCTTTCTTTTACCCACAAGTATTTTGAAACATCAAGATCCCTAGTTACATTTCATGTGGACAAGAAAATAAAAATATGAAACCACACATATCAATCCATGCTTCCTCTTCTCACATATACAACTTACACAAAATGATCAATCAACGTTAGCCAACAAGCCAAAAGTTATGATAGGTAACCTCAACAAATACCCACATGATTACTTTAATATCTAAATAATCTTACACAAAAGTAGAAAGTGATAAAATAAATAAATTGTGTTCTCAGTATCATGATCTTACAAAACTATGTTTCCTCTCATTTTATTTTTGGCAGTAAGTTTTCCTAATATTAAATATTTTCCCAATGTACAACCTACATTTAATAATTACTCTAATATGGCATACAACATATAGAGTGACCCTATGGATATCTAATTCATGTGATGCATGTGTTGGAAAAAGAAAAAGACAAACAACTGAGAGGGGGGTGAATCAGTTGTCACAAAATGTTTGAACTTTTTAAACTTTACTTAATCTCAGATCTAATAAATTAACAATAAACTACAGACAATCAGCACATCAAAAACATAGAGAAAACCAATATTTTTTACGTGGAAACCCTATTAGGGGAAAAACCATGGTAGATGTCAGTCCACAATATTATACCATGTTAAACGTATAAATAAGACTAATGGAAATGCACATGCATTTAGGCACACTGCCTAGAGCTCACTGCTCAACTACAAGAGGGATCACTGCACAAAGAAGACACACTGTCTTATAAAAATTCAGATTAGATCTGCAGGGTATAAACTGAGAAAATAGCTTCTACAAAACCTTGATTATAGTTCCAGTTAAGCACAAAAACACTCCTTCAAAATTTGCTCAAACTTCTTCACACTTTACTCTGCAATCGATTGATTAGATCACTATTCACTCAATTTCTCTTCCTATGCTCACACACACACACACAAACTTCACACAAACAAGCTCTCTTATATATCCACAACATGGATTTACATCAATAACTTCGTTGGCTAAAATAAAATATGAAATATAGAACATATACATAATGTCGGCCCAAATTTACAAGTAAATTTCAATGTGAATCAAACACCATCAACCAATACAATACTATATTGTGGCCCAAAACAACATCCTCGAGCATGCAAAATATTTAAATTTTAATCTCCAAGGATCAACAACATGTTACAACAACCATGTCGCCAAGAACATAAAAAACATGAAAACACAAGAGAAAAATCACCGACCATGAACACATCGATCAATGCAGATGTGTAACAAAGATAGAGAATGGTCTAGAAACATCCAAAAGCATCAAGAATCAATAAAGAAGCATCCACAACAATCGAAATTACTGGCTGATGCAAGAAGTTGGGTACACAAAAAGCTCAAAAAGTGGAAATGTTTTTGCTGTTTTTCAGAATTTGTCACACTTGGACTGAAAAATTGAGGCACTTCCACAATGAATCTTAAAAAAATTCAGAAATATGAAATTTAAAATTTTGAATCTAGTTTCCAAATACGTAAATTATTAAAATACTTAGTTTATAGAAATTACATTTTGATAAGGATCTATAAAAACCACTTTTTAAAAGTCCCTGTTTTTTACCATACCAAGCAGGTGTACGGACAACACTTTTTGACCCAAATAAAATTATTTTGCTAATTCCTTTTAGGAAAAGAGAGCTAACAACATGAAGTTTGGTCTGGATTTTTTTTTGTAATTTTTGGTTGAATATTTTTTTTTTTATTAAATTTTTATTGGCCTTAATTGATGTTTTTTCAAATCAACGTGTACGGACAACATAATTGGACCTAAACAAAACATTTTTTGACTCTTTTTTTTTTCATTGTGTAGAGAATTGTCTGAAGTTTGGTCCCATATAATTTTTTTTACAAGAAAATCAACCAATAAAAAGTTATTAAAAAACCAAAAAAACCTGAAATTTCAAGTTTAAGGACTAGTTTGCTTAGAAAGTAATTAAAAATTAGCAAACGTAATCCAATTTTAACAAAATTTATATAGTTAGAAAGTAGACATTGTGTTCTCTAATGGTTTTAATTTTATAGACTCATTCAGAAAAAAAGTCCATCATCTATGTTGTCAAAGTTGGACATTCTTCTTCAATCTGCCTTAGTTTTTTAGTTGCAGGTCAAAGGCTAAGGCTTGGATTGCCAAGCCTTTTCCGAGCCTAAAACCGAGGCAGCATGTGGGTTGGAAATTTTGACTTGGGGGTTCGCATACACGCTTTTACAAAATCAGTATTTGCCATAAACGCACATGCTCATTTGATTATTTAAAAAAAATGCTTTTTAGAAACGCGTACGCGTTCTAAAACGCGTACGTGTTTTGAGTTCAAA
>VDFB02343594.1:0-34575 GCA_007258455.2 Sequoia sempervirens | reverse complement strand
ACTCTGAGGCAAGTACTTGTATTTTGCTTTTGTTTTTTGAGTCTAAGTGAACTGTGCAAGGATTGATGTTTGGATATATGCTTTCTGTTTGCATTATTTTATTTTAAATTTCTGTCTTTTATTCTCACTCGACTTATGTTCTTTTAAACAGGTAAAGCCAGGCGGTAGTATCCCTGAGAAGGGCAAGAAGATTACTGCCTGTATTTTAAATAAAGAAGATCTTAGTCGGGATGTTATAAAGGTTTGCAGATTTATCCCTTCGCAAATGCCTATTACTCATGCAATTATCTGAGATGATTAAAGTATCTTTTTTATGTTTAAACTTTACATTATCTGTTATCCTCTATATCTATTTTTGGAATATATTATTGGGGTTCTAGAAAGGGGTCCAGTCCTACTATATCAAGAACAACTGCTACATGTATCATATAACCACAGACTATTTAGTATATTAAAATCGTTAACCAAAACACAGTAACAGAACCCTAAACAAGATCTGCTACCATATACAACCAGCTATGCAGACACTGTATAGTCAACAAGAGCCATATTGGCACAAACATAAGCCCCACAAAATGCAACAACAGCATATTAACAGAAAGAACCAAATCACCCTTTATAAACTACTAGGAACCACCAACCAGACTACATTGGATCAAGTGCGGCCACTTCTAGGAGGTGCCATTTTCCAGTGTTTTGATACATGAGTGCTTACATCATTGCTAGAAACAAGCATAAATTCCAACATAGGAACAAACAGCCCCCAAGTAGGCATTGCAACATGGAGCTTCAGCCCTTCAATTTTTCTCTGTTCTATGCACTGTCTGAGCCAATAAACCATTCTCCAAAATTGAGATTGTAAAGCTGCTAGTTAATTCCATGGTGCGATTATGGAAATAAATGACCATGTGTTGCATGGTCAAACAAACCTTGTTATCCACCCTTACCTCATTTAATTCTTCTTGCAGCTGAGAAATGGAAGCTTCCACCTAAATCATCAAGGGTTGCCTATGCTTCTCGCTTGAAATCTATTGTGGATCAAAAATATCACCACTCTTATTTCGTCTTCATTACCTTTGACAAGGAGCTCTACTAGACATTCCTTTATATTGTCATTCACTACAATCTTAGATATATTTTCCTTAAATTCTGTAATGTCTCCTTTTTAGAATTTTTGAAAATATCCATATTTTTCTGATTTATGAAACAAAATAAAAAATGAAACAGGAAACTGAAATGGAAACTGATTCTAATCACATCAACAAGTGGCTGGAGACCTCATATGATACCCTCAGATGCTGATATAAACTGTCAAATGCATCTCATCAACAAATCTATCATGTAGATGACCAATTTCAACCAATGTTCTTGCTGATTTATGAATGAACAAGTATGAAACCCTAGAATAACAATTGATATCAAGCATGCTTTCTGATTTGTGAATGAACAACAATATGAAACCCTAGCAGAATAATTACACTTAGATGTGAATTGGAAACAACAATACTCCACTTAGAGACATCCTAAACATATTATGAGACCCCAAATCTGATCATTGCATTTAATAGCTGGAAACATGATTATAATTGCTGATATACTGAAATTCCACAAAATTTATGTGAGTTGAACAACTGAAACCCACTCATAAATATTGAATTGTGTGGAATCAATGGAAAGGATGACCCATTGTGTAATGAGCCGAACCAATTTTTTCCAATTTTTCAATGAACAACCCAATACAACAAGCACCCATTAAGGTTAGCCCAATCCAAACCAACTGCTGGAAAGTAACTCTACGCCAAGAATGTTGGCATATGGCTTCTAGTGTTGTCATTGATGGCAACCTAAGTCATTATTCTGGTCCGCAGGTCAACATTTGTTCATATCGGTAGGCAGAGTAAAGAACAGAGTATTACCGGAAGTGTGAATGAAGAATAGGGTATCCGGTTAGTATGTCGATCTGTATGCTTCACCGGATTATCATTTTGAGTTGTGGATCTCGTGGAAAGACTGTTAAGTGTCTATATTATCTTATTGCTAAGTTTTGTGATGTTGCATTAATCGGTGTATAAGTTAGAAGATCCGACAGGATGATTTTCTGTTTATTAGCTCACAGAGGCCGACTTGATGTATGTAGCGTGCCGCAGATGTATAAGGAGTAATTGTTTAAATGTTTCTGTGTTCGAGCATTTTGATTTGGGTCCACAACATAGCATTAGCCGACTTTGATGGGTACACATCGAATATTAAATGTGGATTGAGCCGACTATTGGAAAATATTTTTGTCTTGCTGAAGCCAACATGAAGTGACTAAATCTTTGATAGCGGATATATATAAATGATCAATTATATCATTTTGGTGTGCGAATAAGGTGTGTCGATGTGTGTTGCGAATATCAAAAGGGTGATTGAGCGATTATGTAATGTCCCCACTATTGGAGTGACCTCTTGGTGGTCATATTCTAGCCCATCCAACATTCTCGTGGGTTAGAGGGCATAATAAGGGGATGATAAGGAATAAGATTGTCTAGAAAAGTTAGAAGATGTTTCTAGAAGAACTAGAATCTTCAAGAAAGGTTAGAAGATGTTTCTAAGAACTAGAATCTTCTAGAAAGGTTAGAAGATGTTTCTAGAAAGGTTAGAAGATGTTTCTAGAAGAACTAGAATCTTCTAGAAAGGTTACTAGATATTTCTAGAAGAACTAGAATCTTCTAGAAGGGCCAGAACCTTCTAGAAACTAGACCCTAGGGCTGCCTTGCCTTAAGGTCTTATTTAAAGGAGGCTGAGGTAAATGGGAAGACAGGCTATTTTGTGATTATATCTTTATTTGCTGAGAAATATCTCTTGACTGAAAGTGATGCCGGTCGATTCAAGGTGCTGCTCCCTTGAATTATGTGGTTTGGTGATGTCCCCATTCCACCTAGTGAGGTGATTTCAATCTGAGATTGACCATTGAGCTTAAACAGATTGCTTTGGCAAGTTCCAGTTGCAGATTATGACCCCATTTTGAGACACTTTCACCTTTACTTGCTGATAGAAGGGTTTTAAGAGGTTCATGTGACAGAGAAGGATATTTCTAGCGATTTCTAGTTTCAAGTAAAATAAGATTATTGTTGCAGCAGTCATTAAATTAATTTCAACATCAGATCTGAGGAGTTTTTGGATGTTTGCAACCTCCAGTGGTGCTGCTACAGCCGATTTCTAGTCATCTCTAGCTGGGCATATCGCCCTACTTCACTTAGCTTCTTCTAGCATTCATAAAGCTAGGGTTTTATCTTGTGCTCTGGCACAAACTGGGTGTAATTGAAGGTCTAAAACTCATAATCAGACCTAACAAATTGTAATATCCAGTCTTTTCTGTTGTAACCAGCTTCAAATCAAATAAAGAGGATAAGCTATCTTGTTGGGGAAGGCAAGACAAAAATTTTCAGACCAGAAAAAGGAAAAAATTTCAGTTAGAACCTGTAAGGGTTCATTACAGTGGTATCAGAGCTTTGATCTTGCCAGCCTGTGGTGTTAGCGTTTGCATATCAGATTACAATAGTTGGTCTTCTACATTTGGAACTATGGATACGACTATGTTTCATGATTATATTTGCACCAGGTTTAATGAATATCACTCTCTTCCTAAGAAAATTCAAGATGTTCTCACCTTCAATCAGCTCTTGGGTGGACCAAAAGAAGAAGACGAAGAAATTGTGAGAAGGAAAGAAGAAAAGAAGGAAGAGCTGAAAGATGAATTGCTACAAGGGGATTTGCAGCTTACAAATGTTCTAGAAAGGCTTGAACAACAGCGTTGCATTGGTCAAGAAGTACAGACAAACAATGAGGAAAGCAACATAGGTTCATCTCAACAAAGTGATGAGTTGGAGAGTGAAGATCCAAAAGAAAGAGAATTACTTGCCTCTTCTACAAGTGAAGTGTACACAAATTTCTACATTGGTGATGTAGAGATTGTTCTTGATCAGTCGCATGAAGGTATGGATTCTATTGATGATCCATTAATTGAGCATAGTATTATCTCATCAACTTTGCACAGTAATGGCCTTGAAGGTGGATGTGTTCATGCACATGAAGACACTACAAATGGGTATGATGATAATTCTGATTTTCTGATTACAAACAGGAGTCCATTATCATCACATAATTATGAGGTTATAGATAAATCATACGAAGATGACAATGTTATAGAGTCTTCCAATGTTAGCACTGAAGTTTTGTGTGTTAAAACATGAGGAATGTATTGTGGATTCAAGCCACAAAGGTTCTGATTTTATAGATCATACCAAGGAAGATGTCAAGAGGACTCAAGTCTTGTGTGACGGTTGGTTACAAAGAGCTAAGAAGGCAAAGTTGTTGGTTGCCCAAGCAAGGTAGCGCCTTCAAGAGATCAAGGAACAAGTCAATCACATAGATCAAGCAAGACAACGAAGAGAAGCCTATCTTCGATCATTATTTCTTCCAAGGGAAGAATGTGTAGAAGTTGAGCATGTAGAGGAGGAGCGTCTTGAGGTAAGCAAACAAGAAAAATGTGTAGATGAGTGTGAACAAGAGAAGAAGCATGATTCAGAAAATTATGTTTGGGCATCTAGTTTGCATCATGAAGTTTATAACTTTCCCCTTTTGGAAAGCCCCTTGAAGGCTCAAAAAAATGATGATAGTGGTCACACACTTGATGGATTGGCCACAAATGTTATGTCAATTTGTGGGGAATGGAACATTATTGGTTTCATTATGGTTAGTCATGCATCATCTACAATGGAAGGACAATTGCTAAGATCATATGAATCATTCTGTTTTGGAGAGCTGATTAGGAAGACTAAGAGATTGCCTAACAAGAAGGTCCTACAATTTGATAATGTTTGGTTTGTTATGGGTACAACACCATGGAGTTGGATGGGAGCAAAAAACCTATCAGCTAAGGATGCGAGGGAATGGATCAGTTTTGTGACAGCTATGGCAGCTAGAAGAGCACATAACTTGCAGCTGGGCACACCTCTTAGACCAGCACTCATGGAGGAGCAACCTATCCGTGGAGAAGTTACAAGGAAAGGCAAGGAAGGCACCTCAGAAAGCTATGATCACAGTTTTGATCTTCTTAGTATGGACAAGCACGAAAAGCACCCAGATTTGTGGATACTTGATGGGAGGTTTGTTGTTGAGAACAATCCTAAAATTTTATGTCATGCACATGAGTTGAGTCATTGGATTGATGAGACATCTCAGTTGGTGAGCCAATTGAAGGCTCAATTTAGATTTATGGGAGAAGAGATGGCATATATATTCCATGGGGTAGCAAGGGATGATGTTGGCACAAGTAATCTCAACTCAGATTTGAAGAAGTCCCCTTGCACTTTTGCATCCTTGGATAGACATCATGCTGTCCTAGTTTCCAGCCCTGAGTTCTTCAAGAAAAAGATTGCGTTAATCGTTATGGACAATAGTTCTCTAATCGGTACAGCTAGCAGCCTTGAGAAGGGAAGTATGATAGCTCTTGGGGAAAGTTTTCAGTATGGCACACACCTTGGGACAACAACCTATGATAGCATCTATGAAGGCGAACTTGAGAGGCACAAAATAAAGGTGGGTTTCGTGATGATAACCAGCCAATTTCTATCTTCTCATGGTCTCATTCATCTTGTTGGAATGCAAGAATGTATGATGAGTATTGAAGAACCACGTTGCACACAAGTGTTGTCATCAAGTAGTACTAGTCGTTGTATCATAACATCATCATTCTTTGATCTTACATGGAGAGGGTATATGGTATATAAAGAAAACATCGCAGAGCATGTAGAAGACAGTAGTACTTCATGTTTGTACCATTGTGTTTTGAGTTACATCTCAAGGATACAGGGTTGTTCTACTTACCTGAGCAAGGAGTTTTCAGCCCTAGTTCATTGGGTTAGAATTCTCACTTTGATGATAGATGGTTGCTTCATACTACTGATCACAAAGATTTCAGTTTGGTTCTTCAGGACAACAGGTGATTGGAGGATTTGGAAAGTTTGGGATCATCTTTTATTTGTTGAAGGTTGGTATTGCGATAAGATTCTCCTTTCCTTTGACATTGGAGATACTTGTTGCATCATTGCAAGTGGGATTATCAGCAGTATGTGGGATGGGTATGATTAATTATGTACCTATGATGATCATTCTTCACACCCATGAGAGTTCATTCCCACTTAGATGGACTTTCGACATTGGTCATGGTAATTTATATGAAGCATCTCATTATGGTACTTATTTTAGACAATTTGAAGCAATGTTTGAGGGATGGCTTGACAAGGCAACGGAAGCTAAGTTGAAAGAGCAACAAACCAAGCTTCATGATAAGCAAAGGTCTTCTAGTTTTGAAATTGCAGTTGTTGATGATCAATTCATTCATGAAGATATTGATTTTATTGATGACACTTATAGTGGATCAGCCACTTCTGAGTTACCTTTGGTTAGTGATGAATGCATCTACGATATATCTTTGGAGTTGTCACCTATTCCCTATGATATGACAGCTGTTCATTGGTATGATGGTAGCATAATCTTCATGGATTCTTTATTGGTAAGTGGCTGTCCTGTTTGGGTTTCCATTTCACTTTCAGATTTAGCATGGTCTATAACAGCTATTGAGTTGCATGGGAGTGCGTGGAGACATGTCTACTTGATGGGCATTGCAGGTGAATTTCTTTCTTATACATGGGTATGATGACACCATTGACATCATTCTTAATGCTGATTTGAGTTACAACAGTGGTATTTGGAGGCCTAGTGAGTTGACCTATGTACGCACAAGAGATTTGAACACCAGGCTCTACGTTGATACTTTTGAGACTGACATTGGACAGCCTTATCAGAAGATGGTTTCTTCTAAGTTCTGCATGCTGGACCCTGATGTTGTTCCAGCCTCTTTTCAGGAGATAGATGGCGTTCATGATGGTACTCTTCTTACTCTTGGAAGTAAGTTAAGATACTTGCAGTTACTAACTGATAGAGGTCTTGTTGACACGACTGCAAAGGATAATGATGATGCTGTTACAAGACCAACTCAACCTGTTGTTAGTTGTGTGTCTTTTCCTAATGATGGTAGTATAGAGGTTACCAGAGTGGCGCAATGGAAAGCGATAGGTGTTGGATTTCCAATTTATTCATGGGATCTAGGGGTAGTTCACTTATGGATGGTGTGGATGTGTGAGATTCATCTCTGCAATTCTTGGATGGCAAAGCTCACTAAACAACAGATGGTAGAGATCCCTGTGCACAATTTATATAGAGATGATTTTCAGAACTGGGATCCAGGTGTTTATTTGTTGGACAATTGGCTTCATAGCTTGACAGGGCTTGACAGTGATAGGAGCTTCAGCTGTATACAGAGGATGCTGGTTGGAGTTCTTTCCAGGATCATTTGGGATCTAGGTGGTTGGCAGTCAGAGACAGATGATTTGTTCTTCAAATATCAGATGTTGTGGCAATTGAGAGATATTGCGGTAGTGATTGCTTGAGGACAAACAATCCTGGGAAGGGAGGACTGTAATGTCCCCACTATTGGAGTGACCTCTTGGTGGTCATATTCTAGCCCATCCAACATTCTCGTGGGTTAGAGGGCATAATAAGGGGATGATAAGGAATAAGATTGTCTAGAAAAGTTAGAAGATGTTTCTAGAAGAACTAGAATCTTCGAGAAAGGTTAGAAGATGTTTCTAGAAGAACTTCTAGAAAGGTTAGAAGATGTTTCTAAGAACTAGAATCTTCTAGAAAGGTTAGAAGATGTTTCTAGAAGACTAGAATTTTCTAGAAAGGTTAGAAGATGTTTCTAGAAGACTAGAATCTTCTAGAAGTGCCAAAACCTTCTAGAAACTAGACCCTAGGGCTGCCTTGCCATAAGGTCTTATTTAAAGGAGGCTGAGGTAAATGGGAAGACATGCTATTTTGTGATTATATCTTTATTTGCTGAGAGATATCTCTTGACTGAAAGTGATGTCAATCGATTCAAAGTGCCGCTGCCTTGAATTATGTGGTTTGGTGATGTCCCCATTGTTGATTTTATGTGATCAGATTTAGTGCACAGAAAATAATTCAAAAATCAGACAACATAACATAGTATATACCCTGGGAAAACCCTCCTCTTGAGGGAGAAAAACCCAGCAACAAAGATCTCTCTTATATTGATGCAACAGTGGCAATAATTCACTTTACAATGAGGCCGAACACAAGGCCAATATCCAACATGTACTCTAGATGCAATAACAGATGATAATCTGCTCTTCCTTGTAATCTAAATCTGCACTTAGAGAGATTCGCAATCTGCTCTTGAATGAATTCGCACTTGAATGAAGGAATAAATCGAACTTGCTTGATCTTGCCTCAGCTCGCCTTTATGCTTGGATTGTCTTCCCCAAGACTTCATCACTACACTATGTTTGCTCTGTATTGAGGTACTCTGAGAGATGTTCGCCCTTCACTGTGGTATACTCGCACTTAAGCATTCACACTTGATGATACATCCGCATTTGATCAGACTTTCCAACTTGAAGCGCACATGATCAGATTCGCTAGCTGTAGCTTCGCCCTGTTTTTGTATGATCACTCTTTGATCAGACAATACATATTCGCACTTGTGAGAATGGCCAAAACTGCCTCCACTCATTACCATGGACGAATGTTCTTATATACAATTTGGAGAGGTCGCACCTCTTCATATCATGAGGTTGGCCACAAATACAATTCATAAGATCAAAGTCAGCCTCAACAGATTTTATTATCAAGATGACTTTGTATCTTCTTATGTCGGCCATAGTCAAATATAAAGAATGTCGGCCTAGATAAATGCATGCCTCTTCACAAGAGGTCGGCCTCAAATCATAACAACACATTAAATGACTTCTCATGTCGGCTATACAAGGTGAGGATGAACAATAATGATAACAATGAATATAATTTGAATAGCCGACGGCTATCATTCAAATTTATTTTCACGAAGGAGTTGAGCTGGAAGAAGTTACCGAAGCTGCTATAACATTAACACCCATTCCACCTAGTGAAGTGATTTCAATTTGAGATTGACCATTGAGCTTAAACAGATTGCTTTGACAAGTTCCAGTTGCAGATTATGACCCCATTTTGAGACTCTTTCACCTTTACTTGCTGATAGAAGGGTTTTAAGAGGTTCATGTGACAGAGAAGGATATTTCTAGCGACTTCCAACTTCAAGTAAAATAAGATTATTGTTGCAGCACTCATTAAATTAATTTCAACATCAGATCTGAGGAGTTTTTGGATGTTTGCAAACTCCAGTGGTGCTGCTGCAGCCGATTTCTAGTCATCTCTAGCTGGGCATATCGCCCTACTTCACTTAGCTTCTTCTAGCATTCATAAAGCTAGGGTTTTATCTTGTGCTCTGGCACAAACTGGGTGTAATTGAAGGTCTGAAACTCAAAATCAGACCTAACAGATTGTAATATCCAGCCTTTTTTGTTGTAACCAGCTTCAAAACAAATAAAGAGGATAAGCTATCTTGCTGGGGAAGGCAAGACAAAAATTTTCAGACCAGAAAAAGGAAAAAATTTCAGTTAGAACCTATAAGGGTTCATTACAGATTATGCACAGTTTCACTTGTGCATTAAAGATTTTGTGATGCGAGTTAGAGTAGAGCAGAAGTGCAAAATCAACCAGAAGGACATAAGATCGTCTATTGAGCCTAACCAGAACTGTAATCAAGCATTTGTAGATGCTACTTTCTCAGTTCAACTTTTTGTTGTAATCCAAATATATTTTAAGGCAGTGAGCCTTCCTGATCTTGAGTAGTGAGCTCTAGGCAGTGTCCCTGAATGCATGTGCATTCCCCTTTTTCTTCATACTTTTAATAGAGTATAAATTGTGGATTAACGTCCATCGTAGTTTTTCCCCTAACAGGGTTTCCACGTAAAAATTTTGGTGTTATGGTGTTTTGATTGTTTCCTTCATGTGCTTGCATCTTTACTTTTGTGTAAATACTATAAATGGTTTAAGATCTAAATTGAATTTTAAATAGTGTTGAACACTGATTCACCCCGCCTCCCCTCCCCCTTCTCAGTGTTCCGTGAGTCCAACAATTGGTATCAGAGCAAGGTTGCTTTGCAGAAGTTTAACAGCTTGAGGTGGATCTTGGAATGCAATGGTCTCTAGTGGTCTTCAACAACAACTTTTTGTGGCACTTGATGATCTTGATTAGTCTAAAGTAGAAGTCCTGGAATTAAAAACAAATATTGAGGATGTTGAAAAATTCATTCAATCATTAAAGGACAAAATCAATGAGTCAAGAGAAAAGAGGAAGGTGAAATAACCCGAACCAATTTTTTTTAATTTTACCAATAGCACAACAATGCAGAAGGCACCCGTTAGGGTTAGATAAATCAAACCAGCAGTTACAATATAACTCTTTGCCAAGAATGCACACTCAATCTCAACAAGAGAGAGGCTGTCATATGGCAAGAGGATCGTCAGTACAATAAATCAGAACTGCAACTGAAAGTAACTCAACACCAAGTATGTGCTACCCAAACCAGAATGGAATGAGGCGACCATTTGGTGGAGATTTAAGAAATACAAATACAACTTCGAATAAACTCAACACCCAGAATGTGCTTTCAAGCCCGAAGTGGGAATGGAGCTACCATAGGGCGGAGATGAAAGATATTACAATGCAATTCAACTGTAGATAGGCGGCAAGCCAGCCTCTTCCACTTATTCAGTGGGCAGTTACAAATATGAGATTAGCAAGAATAAGAAAGATGCTGACAGTACTACTGTTCAGCTTACAATATCAAAGATTTATCTGTTAAGCACAAGATAAGAGTGTTCCCAATGCTGCAACAAAGTACAATGCTTTCCTTAATACTCTCAATGTCTCTCCTTTCAAAACCTAACTCAAATGATAGATTCTATGCAAGTTGTTATGACAAAACCAAGACTGAAAATGATAACCAGCAGTACAGTAACTCAATGAAATGCACACAACTCACTCAAAACTGACCCAAATGACTTCAAATCTGATGCAATAGACCCTCAAAAAGAGGGCGCCTAGCTTAGTTATGAGAAGGGACAGCTAAAAGTGGCTATTAGTTAATGGCACGGATCCCAAAGCACTCCAGAAAGGGCGCCCTACAAGGAATGACGAATTTGCTTTATAAAATCATAAACTTCGTATTAAAATCTGCAAATATTCATGAAGGGTCGCTTCCAACAGAGAAAACCAATGAGACAATACCTAGAACAACTCTTTTTGTATTTTTTGATTTATGAGTGAAACTATAGATTCAGCCCTGTTATCAGCAACTCCAAAAAATGACATAAAATGCAATAAACTGAACTACATAAGTAAACCCAAACTACAAATGCAAACCTCACTACAAAATGTCACTCAAACAAGCAAACCTCTCTACTAGGTGCTATCTCTCAAGCACGAAGTCAAGCCATGGCTAGGAGGCATTCATTCCTCGAAGCAATCCAGCAACCATTTCGGCAGCATAACAATACCATAGATAGAAGATGATAAAATGAAGAGCAATTGCCTCCTTATATAGACTTGAGAAGGCTCTCCAGAAACTTCTAGAAGATGCGCCCTAATTTCATATTTGAATTTGACTTCTTTTCCCTCCAAGTTTGGGCGCCCCCTTTCATAATGTTCAATCTTGACTTTTATTAAAAATCTCCTCTTCATAAAATGGCGTCCCTTTCTCCAAGAAGTATTTTTGACTTTAGGAATATAAAATATTTCCTTCATGAGAAAATACCCCTCAAGGTCCCCTTCTTTAAAACGACTTAAAGTCATAATACTAGGACAAGGGGTTATTTTATAAAATAAAACATTATTGTCTTTAAAATACTTATTCCTCCAAAATGAACCCCTTAAGCCAAAAATCAAATTACCCAATGAACTGCCAGAAGAGGAAGGCCTGCTGAGCTGATGCTGATTGGACCATTGCTAAAAATAGAATTTACTAAAAATAGTAAATTCGGACAATTGCTCGGATCAAACTGCATGCGACACCATTGCGAAGCTTTCTGAAAACCCAGAAAGAGTCCGCAATCCAAAATCCCAAACTTCGAGATGTAGCCGTCATAACTTACTAAAAATAGTAAGTTCGGAAAGGTTGCCCGAAGCAGTTGCAAGTCATACCTCTGCGAAGTTCTCTGAAAACCCAGAAGGAATCCAGAATCCAAACATCCATACTTCCACAAGCAGAACCCTAAATCTTCAAAAGAACCCATCAAACAGCCAGAAACCCTAATTCTGCCACTGACTTGCCGACAGTACACTGGGAATAGGCTACCGATTACTGAAAAGTGAAGTGCTAAAAACGGGGACATTACAGAAGGAACTATTTGATCAGCTGAAGCAGAAAGAAATTAAATGCTTGGAAGATGTTCATTTGAATCAGACCCTAAAAGAAATAACTGAAGAATGTGAAAAGCTTGCCAGAGACAATGCTACTCTAAAGCTTGAGAAGGAATCTATGGTGATGAAGCTAACTAAGGAGATTGAAGAAAGGAAGAAGAATGAGGAGAATCTGGCCCAGTCCTTAAAAAGAAGATCTAAAGAATGCAACAGAGTTAATAGTGGATTCATTTAGCTGGAGATTGAACTGCAACAATCTAGAAATAATGAACAAGAGCTTGAAAGACAGATAGTTATTCTCAGAGATGAACTCACTACTGCAAATGAATACAAGGAGAAGTTTAGGATCAATTCTGCTAAGCTTGATGAGCTAACTAAAGGATAGAAGGATGCAAATGACAAGCAAGGTCTTGGATATGAGAAGGGAGAAAGCTCCAGATCTGAACATAAGGATTCCAGACAAAGAAATCAGATGAACAAAGGCAAAAGGTATCCGATAAGACAACACAATGCTCAAAAGTTTAATGGTCACTGCTTTGCTTGTAATAAATTTGGTCATATGGCTTCTCAGTGTAGAAGTAAAATAAATTCAAGTAGTCCATCATTTCCCGGTCAGTGTTTTAGTTGTAATAAGTTTGGTCATAAGTCAATTGAATGCAGAAGTATGTCTGTTAGTGTAAGGAAATATTAAATGCTACACTTGTGGAAAATTTGGGCATATTGCTAATCAATGTAGATCGAGAGGAAATCAATGGAATGAATGGTTTAGACAAAGAAATCCTGTGTGTTACAATTGCAACAAATTTGGTCACATTGCAAGATTCTGCAGGAACAGAAACATGGATAGAAGAGGTCCAGTATACAAAGGTAGAATTTCATAGAAAGATGATAAAGGAAAAGGGAAAGTGACTGTGGAAGAAATAAAAGATCAGATGAAGAAAACATGGGTAAGGAAGAGTGAATCTGATGAAGGAAATAAGCCCGCCCTAGAAGCAGTTTTTGGTAATTCCTCCGAAAATTGATCTTAGGCCATTGGCCTAGGGGGAGTTTTTCAAGAAAATCCTGTCCCCCTGTCAGTAGTTGGCACCGAAATGCAGGAAATTGTCAGTAGTTGTGCTAATAGTTTACAATTGTATCGGTGATCGCTTGTGCAAAAATTTGTGCAATAGAAGGTCCGTTGATGAATTCTTCTTTTGTTGTATGAGAAAACAGAGTATCCAGAATACCTAGGGAAAAACATTTAATGTGGTAAAAAGGTTAGGTGTGCAAATTATAGAAGGGTATTTGGAACCCTCATTTGTCACCTTGCATTGAAGAAGAATAGAAGGAGAGCCTCTGCGGCAGAATTTCAAAGGAGTAAAGTAAATTCGGCGGCGAATTTGTCAGGTATTTCAGTTGCTTGTAGAATTCTCACTTAATTTGGTGCTTGGTAGAAACTTATTCGGTACGAAAAGGAAAATGAAGCAAATCAAAGGAATGGTGAATTTAGATGAATATAGCAGTGAGAAGATTAGGGATATGAGAAATATGTTGCCGACCAATGAATTGAAATGGCTTGAAGGTGTGAAACACAAAAGTTTGGTCATTTGGAGTGAATTTCCCTATTTTGATAATGCGGAAGTCGTTAGGTTTATCCTGAACAGATTGAATGATGACATTCTAACTCTGGGTAAACCCTATCTCATTTCGAAAGAGGTGATTAAGAATCTAACTGGATTATGTGATGTTGGGGATATACTGAAAAAGAAGTCAATTCGGAACAAGGAAGTCGAAACCCTAACCGGAGTAACTGGAGATCAGAGGGCTTTGATAATTTCAACGATCAAAGATCCGATAACAAGGTACATTGCACATGGAATCTTATACAAAATCTTTTTTAGAAACAAGGAAGGTGCAACTTCGGCAGGTGCAGTTTACATCTCTCATAAAATGATAATGGAGGATCATGATTTTGACCTGTGCGGATTGCTAAAAGATCGATTGATGGAAAATGTGCAACTAACAAAGGAGGCAGATTACCCCTTCAGGTTTGGTACCTTGGTCATATGTCTTGTGATGTATTTTCTGAATTGCTTGCCACAGATCAATAATGTTGTATGGAAAGATAATGAACTGGTTTGTAAATGGATTTTTGAACATTCTAATACTTTGGCAAATTGCAAGCAAGAGTATGCAAATTTCTTTAAAGAATTGCTAGGGAAGTATGGAGCAATTAGCATTTCCATTCCGGTAAGAGCACTTGAAGTTGGATCTTCTTCCGGTGAGATGGAGAGGAAGAAGAAAAGAGCACAAGAGATTGATGATTACACTCCTCCAGCACACAAGACTCCAAGAATTGAAGGAAAAGGTAAAAAACAAGTGATTGTGTACATACCAGATGAGGAATCTGATGAGTACACTCCAAGGGAAGAATCGGAATCAGTTGAACCGGATGTAGTAATGATAGAAGGAAGTGAAGAAGAAGGTGTTTTATCCAAAGTAAAGATACTGCAGCTTGTTCAGGAGAAAGATGGGATGCAAAAAATTGCTGACATATGGTTTGATAGACCCTCATATGAGTAGGACCTGATCGAGAGCACACTAAGTATTTATTTTGTGCACAATAACATTGAATTGGAGAGTTTGTAGAATGTGTTTCCTGAAGAGATAATTGAGTGCATTAAGGAAGCCATGGTCTTTGAGTCCTAGGATAGGAAAGAGGAAGAAATAATTCTACATTTGAAGGATCAGTTCAGGCTATCTCTTACCAAACTAAAAAGGCAAATGAATGTGTTGAGGCAATGCATAAATACAACAAATAACATCTACAACTATTGTCTTCGTTGGCCTCATGCAGTTGGGAGATACAAAGATAAGCTGGAGCAAATTGAAACTGAGCTGAACAAGATTGGTTAGGATTATAACATGTTTTAGGATTAGGATGGTGCAGTCAAGAAAAGGATTCAAGAGTTGCAGTCTGAGCATGCAAAAGTTCAATTCACTAGAAACAACCTTGTGGACACTTTTTGGAAAGTGAAGGATTTAACCGAATGCAGACTGGAGCAGTTAATTGAGGTTCTGAGGAAAGGAGAGAAATTAGAAGAGGCTATCACAATTCCAGAATCTCTCATCCAGATTATCAACCAGACATCTGAAAACAATAGCTTGATCTTAATCATTGGGATTTCAGTAGAAGCTTGGAGGAAATTTCTTCCGGAAATGAAAGATAAGTACAAGATAATTTTCTGACTCGAGTGGTAGTTGTATTTCTTCAAATTTTGATCCAATTTTTGAATTAGCAAGGGGGGAGATCCAAAATATGTTTGTCATTGATGTCAAAGGGGGAGAGAGAGCAGTGAAAAATGCCTTATCATTCTAAGGGGGAGTTGTGTTTTGAAATTTTGAGCTCTGGCAGCATAATCATATTGGTTCCGACACTTAGTGATTTTTCGCTAAGTGTTGCCATCAATTCCAAAGGGGGACATTAATGGCTTCTAGTGTTGTCATTGATGGCAGCCTAAGTCATTATTCCGGTCCGTAGATCAGGATTTGTTCATACCGGCAGGTAGAGTAAAGAACAGAGTATCACCGGAAGTGTGAATGAAGAACAGGGTATCCGGTTTGTATGTCGATCTGTATGCTTCACTGGATTATCATTTTGAGTTGTGGATCTCGGGGAAGGCTGTTAAGTATCTATATTATCTTATTGCTAAGTTTTGTGATGTCGCATTAATCGGTGTATAAGTTAGAAGATTCGACAGGATGATTTTCTGTTTATTAGCTCACAGAGGCCGACTTGATGTATGTAGCGTGTCGCGGATGTATAAGGAGTAATTGTTTAAATGTTTCTGCGTTTGAGCATTTTGATTTGGGTCCACAACATAGCATTAGCTGAATTTGATGGGTACGCATCGAATATTAAATGTGGATTGAGCTAACTATTGGAAAATATTTTTGTCTTGTCAAAGCTGACATGAAGCGACTAAATCTTTGATAGCGGATATATATAAATGATCAATTATATCATTTTGGTGTGCGAATAAGGTGTGTCGATGTGTGTTGCGAATATCAGAAGGGTGATTGAGCGATTATGCACAGTTTCACTTGTGCATTAAAGATTTTGTGATGTGAGTTAGAGCAGAGCAGAGCAAAAGTGTAGAATCAGACAAAAGGACAAAAGATCATCTGCTGAGCCTAACCAGAACTGTAATCAAGCATTTGTTGATGCTACTTTCTCAGTTCAACTTTTTGTTGTAATCCAAATATATTGCAAGGCAGTGAGCCTTCCCGATTTTGAGTAGTGAGCTCTAGGCAGTGTGCCTGAATGCATGTGCATTCCCCTTTTCCTTCATACTTTTAACAGAGTATAAATTGTGGATTAACCTCCACCATGATTTTTCCCCTAACAGGGTTTCTACGTAAAAATCTTGGTGTTATGGTGTTTTGATTGTTTCCTCCATGTGCTTGCATCTTTACTTTTGTTTAAATACTGTAAATGGTTTAAGATCTAAATTGAAATTTAAATAGTGCTAAACATTGATTCACCACCGCTCCCCGCCCCCCCCTCTTAGTGTTCCTTGAGTCCAACAAAGAATGTACACCAGGATCCCAACGTTGGGCAAGGTGTGAGCATATGGCGCTGAGGATCGTCAGTAGAAATTGAAAGATTACAATACTGGAAAGTAACCAAACACCAAGAATGTGCACTCAAGACCTGAGGTGGGTGAGGTGCTAACATATGGCGCAGGGGATCATTAGTGCTCAAATGAAGTACAATGCTGAAATGAAAGCTCGGCCAATTATTCAGCAGGAGCTATTACAATGAAATAACAATCTGTTTATTCCCCTTCTTGGCGGTAAACCATCCAAGAGGTTAAGTGTGTTTGTTCATTTGCCTTCTTTGGCGGTAAACCGTCCAAAGATTGTTAATGTTTGCTGCTTAAAGAGAATTAAGTAATTGCAGAATTAGATGATTGAAATAGTACTACTATTTGCAGCCTTACAATGCAACAATCTACAAATTACAAAGTATTACAATAGTCAAATCAATGCCACATTTGTAAGATTATTTCTCCAACATCCAAGACTCAACAATACTGAAAATGCAACCCAAAATCTGAACTTCTACAATCTGATATGACAGACCAGCAAACTAGAAAATACAGACCAGCAACACTGAGACCCACTAAAATGCTTGTAACTCACTCCAAACTCAGTCAAATGACCTGATATAAAATGCATAAGCTACTAATGATGAAGGCGCCCAAGTAGCAACACTGAAACCACCCCAAAAGACTTGCATTTAATTTGCAGGAAAACCAATGCAACTCCAGAAAGGTATGACCCTCAAGGAAGCACGATTTCCTGCTCTAAAATCCTACACTTGACATTAAAATCTGGTAATTGGCATAAAGGGTCGCCCCAACCAGCAAAACTCATCTAGCAAATACCCATAACAAAATAAAATTCACTCAATGACTTCTAAGCAAAAATAACTTTCAGCTATACTAGACCAGCAAACTCATAAATACTCAAAAACTTCAGAAAACTCCATCTCAAATGCTCAATCTGCTCTCAAGAGTCAAGAACAGCCTTAATCTTAGCTAGTTGCTATCTTTCAAGCAAGAAACTAAGCCCAAGCTTGGAGGTATGCATTCCTCGAAGCAAATCACTCACCATTTTGGTAGCATAACAGTATATTTTCTTCATGGATGAGAAATGAAGAACAAGTGACTCCCTTATATAGATTTTGGGAAGGTCCTCCAGAAGCTTCCAGAAGATGTGCCCACTCCAAGAGAATCAAGGTTTTGACTTGACTTTTCCTTTCAAACTTCAATATGGCATCCATCTTCAAAAGATATAAAATTTGATTAAATAAAGTATTTCTTTCCTCAAGTTGGCGTCCCATCTCCCAAGGTAACATTTTGACTTTGGAAATATTAAAATAGCCTTTTGATGAGGCGTCCACCCTCAAAGTCCCCTTTTTTCAAAACAACTTGAAGTTATAACATTAGGCCAAGGGGTCCAAAG
Organism: Sequoia sempervirens; assembly: GCA_007258455.2. Classification (NCBI taxonomy): domain Eukaryota; kingdom Viridiplantae; phylum Streptophyta; class Pinopsida; order Cupressales; family Cupressaceae; genus Sequoia; species Sequoia sempervirens. The sequence continues at coordinate 16,196 of VDFB02343594.1, read as the reverse complement.
TACAATTATAACATTTATAATATGAAATTTACTTATTTCACCAAAAACTTCAACTCAAAGCCAAATCAACATTATCCACTGCATGGCCTGAAGAGGAAAACTCACTGTGTTGATGCCAACAGGACCATTGCCAAAAATAGAATTTACTAAAAATAGTAAATTTAGAAAGTTGCTCGGATCAACATGCAAGCCATACCATTGCGAAGCTCTCTGAAAACCCATAAGAAATCTGCAATCCAAAATCCAAAACTCCAAGTGCCAACCACTGAAAAATGCAGAAACAACCTCCTAGAAAATAGGAAACCCTAATTTCAGCTTCCAACTAGCCTACAGGTCTCCAGAATAGGCTAACGGCCATCAACATCGATCACTGCTGAGAAGGGGACATTACACATTGACTGGAAAATCCCAAAATGCTGATGGTACAGCGGCTGGTATGGCAGCAAGACCTTGGAAGAATTTTGATATTTGTGAACAGTAGCAGCTAATATTTATTCTCTCCAATTTAGCGCTCCAGAAATCATGAAACGGCAAGAACAAATGTTGTTGAATAGCAGCTAAGCATGTCAATGACTTCTAGAAGCCCTCCTCAATGTGGCACTTTTAAATAATTATGTAAATCAGCAATTAAATTGTCACTAATTCTGAAAATCAGCAATAACAATGATTTGCTTGCAAGTATAATTCAGTCCAGTCCTCCACAAGCAGAAATCTTCAGTAATTCACTATAGCAATATTGTAGCAAGTTGAAAATGACTTCAATTCTTTGAGAAATTAAAACTTTTACACTTGCTTGTCACTCCCCAACTTGCCACAATTACACCCTATGTCACAAGGTATGTGTTTGTGTTTTAGTTTGACAAGGATAAAATTTGGATTAAGTTTTGCAATTATATAGTGTCAAAAAACTTTCATGATTTGTTCACCTAATAAGAAAATGAAATAAAATATAAATAAGTTTTAAAATTTAATTTAAATGTTTGAAGTATATTGTTTTATATATTAATTATTAAATATATTAATAATTAGAACTAGAAGTCTAGATTGATTTTTAAATATTTTTAAACATTAAATTTTAATATATTAAATGATAATATTTAAAAATATCTATTAAAATGAATATATTGATTTTTATAAAAGAACAAAATAAATAAATAAAAAATAAAACCTATCTATTTGGATAGTCCTCACTTGTCTATAGTAGTTGCCTTGCACAACTTGTTATAAATGTCACAAATCTATTTGCTTTAGTCTTCAATGCTCTGCAACAACATAGTTTTTTCCTTGGCCACCAACATCATTTGATTATTAGCCAAGCAATTGGAATTGAGCAAAACAAAACTTGATTACATTCTAACTCTACAATGAATGGCCACTATCATTCTCTCTTCAAAGAGTCATAACTCACACGACAAGGAATGAAGTCGCTTTGAAACAAACATTAGAACTTCCATTGTGTTTTGACTTGTCTTGAGTGCTATTTTATAAGAAAAATCTGAAAAAACCCTAATAAAAATGCTCTTAAAAACATATTTTAATAAAAAAGTCCTAGCCTTTATTTGTACTAATTTTAGGGCAAATTCTAACAATTATTTAAAGTTTTTTAAAATTTTGCCAAATTTTGAACTTCAAAGATTAAATTCAGCAAACCCTGTGATTTAGATTACTCTTCAATGTTTAGGCTGATCCTTATTAACTATAGAATTCAAATTATCCCAATCATTTATGTTTTTTACTTTCCACCATAGAAAAATCCTGAAGCAAGATCCTTTTATTTGCAATATAATTTGCCACTTTATTTTGATTCCTAGAGCAATGTACTATCTTGAAGGAATATAATTTCTTGTGCTATAAATTCACCTCCTCTAGAATTGCCTTTAGCTTCCAATTAGGACAAGTGCCTTTAATATTGCATCTACCACTAGTTGAGAATCACCCTTTACTTCAATCTCCTTATACCCAACCATGAACATGGCCTTCATACCTACTATCAAAGCTACTTTAGCTTCCAATTAGGACAAGTGCCTTTAATATTGCATACCAATAGTTGAGAATCACCCTTTACTTCAATCTCCCTATACCCAACTGTGAACATGGTCTTCATACCTACTATCAAAGTATTAGATTTCTTCCCCACAAACATTGAGCCTTCCAAGTTTCATCTTAGTTGTGAAGCACATAACTTGCCCTGCCGTTGCTTAGATTATCTTTGGTATCAAAGTTCAATTTGAGTTCTCCAACCGAAGCTTGCCTTCTTAATTCTTATTACACTTCTTTTTACCTATTTTTCCATGAACGAGATATCCTCTATATCTATTTGATCTCAATTGAGCCATCTGACTTTCTCTGCCATTGTATTCTTTGCCTCATCTTTATTGTTGATAGGAAACCCATAGATGAGTTTATATGATCCCTCTTGAACTAGTTCATTTTGTATGAGTCTCTTTATTGCATGTACATAAACTAATAATACAGCTAAATGAATGCCATTAGTTGTTTGCTAGTTCGTTCTATACTCAATTCTTTATGGTTTTGTGGCATCACTTTTGTTGCAAACTTTACTCTCTAGAGAAGGTGGCTTATTTTTTGTTTTTATTTTGCATTGGCAGTCAGATAGTGCAAGGGTTATTGTGCCAGAGCTAGATTTGGAACTTGCCCCTGGCACTCTTGGTGGTCTTGTTACAACTGTTGAGGGGCTTATCACCACAATTAGTGAAAGTATGTGATTATCATTGTTATTGAGTCCTTTGGAGCAAAAACTAATAGCTTGCTATTTTTCATACGGTCAACATGCATCAAATAGATTTTTTTTGTGTATTTAGAATTTGTATGCATTCTTGAATTTTTAATTTCCAATTACATTGTTTCCTTTTCAGTACGCACCATACAATTGAATTTTTAAGATTAAAAAAAAGGTTATACGTTTTGCATCGTTATAAATAAATTGTTGAAATAGATTAACTAAATAATGAGGTATGTTGATTTTAATGCAATTAAATTTAATAACAATGATAGATAACAAATGGAAATGAAAATAAACTATAAAGTAGATGCAAACCTTAATATGAATATTTACATGGAGAAACCCTTGGGGGGAAAAACCCCACACCATTTGACCGCATTTCTTTGAGGCATTTTTTTCAAACAGTTCACTGCCTTGTCTATGCTACCACATTTTTCATACATGTCTACCAAAGTATTTTACCAAACAGTTCACTGCCTTGCTACTATGGCTAAAAGCCTAAAACAGGTGCTTTCGAACAAGCTATGGATGCTTGGAAAAAATCTATCAAAGCATAATTGTAAGCAACAAACTATGGTCTCTTGGTTTTTTTTAAAATTTTTTTCGTGTGAAAATCAGCACAATTTTATTCATGTTTTTTTGCAGGTTTTAAATGCATGTTTTTGGCGATTTTGCAGTTTGAAATGGGAAAAAATGGGGGAAAAAATCATCCAGCCTGCCGATTTTTTAAAAATCGCAATTAATCGGGATTTTTTGCAGATTTATGCTTCTATGGTTTGAACAAAATTCACTTCCATTATCAGATCTAAAAGTTATGATGTCACATCCTGACTCTTTCTTTACTAATGCTTTGAACTTTTGGAATTCATTACACATATCATTTTACTTCCAAAAAATGTTCTCACATTTTCCTATTGAAATCATCTACAAACAAAAGAAATTACTTGGCACCAGTGACAACCATGTTCATTGGTCCACAAATATTTGCATGAAGCAGCTGTAGGACCTTTGTGGCTCTCCAAGCTATCCTTTTGCAAATGGAGTTCTAATCTGCTTCCTTGCTTGGCAAGCTCTGCAAACACCAAATATCTGCTGTTGAATATCAAGAAGGCCTTCTACCAAATTCTCTCCAGACAACTAAGAGAGATAAGATAGATTGAGGTGTCCATATCGCTAATGCCATAGTGTATTGATAATAGATGCACTCTTGGGTACTAATGCATGCTGTTGAACCTCTCTCGTATTAGCTAGGTGATACAATCCATGACTCTATGCAGACTATAATAATCTTCTTTGATTCCTTGTCAACTATATAGCTTTTATGTTTGCTGAAAGTGACATCCAAGTTGGGACTATGGTGCAAAATCTGACTCATAGAGAGCAAATTAAGCTCATTCTTGGCACATAGTACACATTGAAAAAAATCTGAATTTTCCTTCCAGAGGTTATTTGAAAATTTCCTCTGCCAACAATAGTGTACTCCTCACCACCACCAAAGATCATTGTATCAAAACAAGCTATGTACTCCATGAACCAATCAATCTTTCATGTGGGTGAAATGATGTGAGGCCCCTAAATCTATATACCATGTAAATTGCTTGGACTAATTTGTTGGTCGTTTGGTCATGAATGCATAGAAGGTTGTCTCCTTTGAATTCTCTACAATATGATCCTTTTGTTGAGGCCCTCTTGTGTTGGATTTTTGTTCATCCAACCTTTTTGTGTAGTGCTTCTTCATATGACTCATTTTACCACAATAATGACGTGATATTTTTTAGTTTCTTCAAAGTATCCTTATTATTCCCCTGTCCTTACTTCCGAGGCCATTTGCCTTTGTCCTTGTCCTTGGCTGCAAATGCCTATTCCACACTCTGTGTGTCACTATTGTTGCCAAACTGTTTCTTCCATCTGTCCTGTTGCAAGAGCTTATTACACAACTCTTCAAACTTCAGGTCAGCATTGATTGATGTGATATTGAGTGTCTCAATAAAATGTTAATAGGTTCGTGGTAAGATTTTCACTATAAGGACCACCATATCCTCTTCTTCCATCTTTTGACCTATGACAAACAATTGATCTCTAATGTCCTTGATTTTTAGCAAATGCTACTACAAGGATGTTGTCTCATTCTTCATAATCGAAAAAAACATATTTTTGAGGAAGAAGGCCTTGCCTTTATTTGAAGTCTTGTGCAGATTTTGTAGGTGCTTCCAAATTCTTGCAAAGGATGTGCTTGTTTGAGTGAATTATTGATGTTTGAGTGAATTTTTTTATGGTTTGAGTTGAGAAATATAAAGATCTATCAAATCATTGCCTAAGGCAATTCCTAATAAGTTTCTCTGTTTCCATAGATACTTGGAACAAATTAAATTCAACCGGTCAGACAGTAATTTTCTGGTTGCTAGTAATGTTTGGATGATCTAAGTCATGTTTAATGATGATCACTCTAATATATTGTATATTCATCTCATTGGGTTGGGTGCCTTGGGGCTCGTCGACATATCTTCTTAGAAGTCTTTTGAGTCTAAGTTATCGATTCGTCCCTAGTAGAGCCCAGATACGATACGATACGATACAAATTCATGATACGGTACAGATACGATACAAATTCACATAGGATACGTTTTTCAGCCTGTGGACACGGGCAGGGTACGATCAGTGCTCTGTGGATTTGAAAAAGGCAAATCCAATTCGAACTTGGACCAAATCCGGCTGCGTGAAAGCCCAGGCTGCCGAAAAAGTGACTCTTTTTGCTTTTTTTAATTATTTTTTTGACTTAAAGTTGACTTCTAAATAATAAAATATTGATTCCACTCGTGCCTCCGATAGACATTGGAAGTTTGTGACTCTTGTGGACTTCTGTAAATGTAGATGTGCTTCTGAATACAAAAATGATAGGGAAAACCAACTACATTCGTAGGGGAAATATGTTTACTTGCATTTGATGGTTTTAGGCAGCAGATACATTGTGGAGGATCAACTGCAAAAGGATTTAACAACGAGAAAACAGAAAGAAAAGAAAAAGAGGGCATGAATGCCAAGATAGAAACAGTGTGCTGACTATGATTGTTCCCAAGACAACACAAAATTAGGAAGCACTAAAGAAAAAGTTACAAAACGATATGAGAACATAAGCAGTCATTTAGGCATTGCACAAGTCATGGTCTGCTAGTTGCATTTCTGGGGAATGATGGATTAATGTGCAAGTTGTTCATATAAATGAGGTTTGTGTGTAACAGGCACTATAGTATTGCAAAAGTTCGTTTGGAAGCATGACTAGTTAAGTCTTTTGCACTGATTGAATTTTGTTGTAATATGCAGCCAGCGCAATTACTACTTCCAAAATAAATTTTGAAAAGGCCAGAAAGACAAAATTTTCATTAGATGGGTTTGGAGGACTTGTACATAATCATTAGGGACAGCAATCCAACAACAAAGACAGCAGAGAACATTGACCTTGCTGCACTTAACACATTGCACTTCCCCACATCGACCTTGCTGCAATTATTATGTTTGAAGTTTGAACTTTAATTTATAATTCTATATCATAACATTTGAGTATAAAGTGGTGGTGTATTTTTGCTATGTTATTTGACTATTAATATGGTGGTGTATTCTGAACTTAATTACTGCTGCAAATATGTATATATTTCTGATTTTTATATTTTTTGTATTAACATACCCAAAACATACCCAACCCCAAAATTTTTTTTGACCGAATCCCGTACCGGATTCTCGTACCCATACCCGAATCCAAAAACGAATCAGTAACTTAGTTTTGAGTAGCTCCGCAATTTTTGTTCTTGGTGATAAGCTAAGTTGCCGGTTCGGGTACGAGTTCAAATATGGGTATAGGTACAGGTACGGCAATTTTTTTTTCCTTTTGAGTACATGAGCACACACACACACATATATATATATATAAGCATAAACATGTTCAAAATTAAAAATTTAATTATAAGAACAATGATATTCAAAGACGTAAATGAATAACATGATTGCCAATAAATAGAATATTAAATACCTCATATAATCATATTCATAATTTGCAAAAATGTAAATACTAAAGTCTCAAAATGTCATTACACATTGAAAATTCAAATTACAATCAATATTTAATTTAGTAGTCTTCAAATTTGTCTTCATCAAAAGCATCAAGGTCGTGGTCAACACTTGGTTCAATTTCATTTTAGCCACAATCAATTGGATTGCCACTCCCACTAGGGGCATCAAGTGCAGTAGTTGCCTCATTTTCATCTATAGAAGCTAAGGCAAGTTGTGCAATTGTAGCATCTAAATCAACACACTTAGGGACTAGATCCCAATTCTTTGTCACAACCTCATTGTATTCAGGTTTCTTATGTGACAAGAGATGAAGGTTGAAGTGTACATAGACCAAATCCTTTGCCTTTTTTTGCACCCAAACGGTTGCGCTTGACCGAGTGGATGAAGGATTATGTACTCCAATTCCGCTTAGCTGAAGAAGAACTTGCAACCTGTTGAGTTTGCATACAACATTTAGTATTTAATTTTACTTGCTGATAATATATAGCATAATAACATTGAATGAAGATCAAAAAAATAAATAAATAAAAAGATACATACTTGGGAGAGTATTTTAATTGCAAGAGGCTGCAAGTAATTGGAGCCTTGACCATATAAATACCACCAGTCATCAGCATTTTTCCTGTATTTGTCTAGAAGAGCAGAAACATCATGATGTTTGAAGATATGAATTGGCCAAACTCGCTCAAGACAATACTTTGGTTATCTTCATCTAAAAATATCTTTTTCAATGCAGCCTTATAGCCCAACAACAACCTCCCCATCCCTATATGGTGCCAGCCTCGTTGGCAATGAAAGTCCTCTTTGCTATAATACTTTGGTGACAAAGCAAATGCTAAGAGATGTAAAGAGGTGGTCATCTTGTTCCAACGGTCAACAATAGTCTTTTGCATAGTTTTGAAAAATGTTTCCATTGGGTCATGTTCCTTGGCATCTATTATTGATCTTATTTTCTCCACCATGGAATCCACGCCATCATGAATTTCACCCAAACATGGGCCATTAGTATCAACATACCTAATCATGTTCATAATGAGCTTGGTGAAATTTAAAACATATTCCACACGAGCCCACCACTCATCATCTAAGATCATTGCTTTTACTTTTTGGGCTCTTTCTGTGCTTGATTGCCTCCATACACTCCACAAGCTATTGATGACTATAGAACTCAAGGCCTCTTGCACCTTCACATGTCGTCTTAAGACGATTGTGTGAAATGCAAATTGAGTTTCGACAACCTAACATGGTATAAAGTTGTAAACAATACATGTCATAAATCAACAATGAAAAATAAAAAAAAAAAAAAAAATTATATTGGAGAAGGTCTTGAAGATGCTTGTGACATATGATGATTAGCCACAAACATTTGGATCTCCTTGTTCTCCGTGTAATTTTGTTTGACCCATTCAATTTGTGTGCCAATCTTTTGCAATATCAAATTGACTGAGTGGATTGCACAAGGTGTCCAAAAAATGTGACTATATGTAACCTCCACTATAGACCCAGCTGCCCTACAATTTTTAGCATTGTTCGTTATGACTTGGACAACACTTTCAGACCCTATCATTTCAATGGCTTCTATGAGGATATTGGCAATAAAACTTGCATCTTTTATTTGCCATTCACAATCGACTGCCACTGCTATAACATTGATCAATGGTCTATTTTTGCAATCTTTCCATCCATTAGAAATGATGGAAACACCTGTTTTGGGCCATGTATCCTTGATTACTCTCAATGCTGCCTCTATTGTAGATTCTTCTTCGCCAATAAGGTGGTTCACACCTTTTCATACCTAGGACTAACATAATCAGAAGTTATATTGGAAATGGCTGTCACCATTTCCTGCCAATAAGGTGGTCTAACAAGGTTGAAAGGAAGCCCATTGCCATAAATGCAATGAGCAATGCTCTGAGCTGCAATCTCCCCTGCTTCAACTTTGAAGGCATTGTCCAATGGGCCTCTTTTTCGTGTAACCGAAGCATTATCTCCTTCAGAAGATGGTGCCATTTGCATGAAAGGATGTGGGCCAGCCGGTTGTGACAAGCCACTAGGAGGTCTTTGCAAGCTTCTCTTGGCAAGAGGATGTGCCATAGACTTTGATTTTTTACATGCCATGTCAACTTCCTCTTGTTCTTTAATATAAGCCAATATTTGGTGTTTTGGCAACCCTTTTTATTTGGCCCGGGGCAATCTTTTATTCCTTGTAAAGGAATAGTGCAAAAATGAGCTTTCACTTGAAAGTACGAGCTCATATTATTAGTTCCACATTGGCTACAACGCCAAACATAACCCCCACCATTGGGAATTTGATGAATCATTGTCGTATGTTGCCAAAGAGGTGACAATGCATCATATTTCAATTGACTCTTTGCATCTATGCCAACTAAACTATAACTACTGACCATTTTGTATGAAGTTATGAACCTAAAATTAAAGAAAAAACGTTACAAATTAACAACACAACAACAATATTTTTTTAAAGAAAAAATTGGCATTATAACCCCTTATTATGCATAAAAAGTTCTTAAAAAAATTCAAAACTTACTGAAAAAACAAAAAAAACACTAGAATTTTTTTGAAAAAGACTTGAAAAAACATAAAAAAAATTATTGAAAATTTGAAAAAAATGAAAGATTCACTCTCCTTCGATGGTTAGATCTTCTTAGTGCAGCTATTTATCCCTTGTTTCTGTAGGTTGAACTCCTTCGTAGCTCTCACCTTCAAAAAAAAAGACAAAACCTTCACCAACAATGGCAGCTTGGAGGCAAAAAATGGTGTTTTTGGCCTTTTGTGTTTGTTAAATGACTTTGATTATGTCGGCCAAGGCATAAGAGGTCTTTTTTTTAGGTTTGAAAATGTTTATTTTAATTTTTTTGGGCACTTTTTTAAGTGCCTACTCTGTGGGTCCTCCTGGGTCCACTTGGGTACGCCCAGGGTTCTGGCTGGGTGCCCTAGGCGGAACCTGGGCATATCAGGGCCGAACCAGTGCAGGACCCGGACGAGGACCGAACCCGGCCGGGAACGGGGCCCTTAATGCAAGAATCCGGTAACACAGGTGATGAGTGACCTCATTTTCTTTTCTATTGGTTGCTGCTTATGAATGTTGTTTTTATTAAATGCTTCTTTGGCCAACAAATAACAGATTTTAATCACCTGTAGTAGACTAGAAGTACTCAGGATTTATGGTTTAGTTAAGGCACCTGTGTTTGTTCTCATGAGAAATTTCCTTAAGAACAAATCATCCAATAAAGTTTGAATTATCCTTAGAAATGGAAGCTGCAAATAGACAATATGAAATTTTTGTTTGTAAGAAACACAATATCAGGATTTTTATCTAACAAACAGTATTTTGCAAGCAAATTTGTTGCCCCAGATTACATTTAGATATTTCTTCAAACCATTCTAGTTTTCTATAGAGATTTCTAAAGCTATCTCTTGGAATAATGTTTCTGATGTTTACAGTATTGCTCCATTTGAATTTCCCTGAAAATGCTAATTCTATAAATCGAATCAAAATTCTGGAATTGCATTGTTGTTAAGCAAATCCGACACTCTTCTGACTCTATATGTTTACCAAGACAAAGAGCATCAGAGTTTGGGCAAAAGATCTGAATGTTTTTCGTTGTTGTTGAAATAGTTTTCTACAGTGCCAAATGTTTATATTTGTCGTTATCAAGAGGGAGCATAAATCATACTTGTGCATCTGAGTGTCTATCAGGAGAACATTGATGCTATTATTTCTTGCTGTGAATCTCCAGGTCTGAAGAGAGTGCACGGATTTAGTATTGGTGACAGTGCAGATAAATGGAAGCGGACAAAGTGGCAAGATTTTGATAGTCATTTGAGAAAGGTGCTCTTCCTGTTTCATCATCAAAACTAAATCTTGTGGAAAATGGAAAAGATGATGGTAATATGACTTTAGTGATGAAAAATTAATAGAATCAAAAGAAAAGTAAAAAGACAAAGAAGAACATCCTTTTTGTATAATCTGGTTCACTTTAGGCTTTAGACTTTAGCATTTCCATATCCACAGGAACTTGCAGGGTATGAAGATTGTGCGATTATATTTTCCCAAAGGATTTTAAATAAAATTATTTTTACTTACTATATTTCATGGTGTATTTCTTTCTTATTTTGAAATTATTTTAGCACTGTAAATTATTAGACATGGCTCTATTGGAGCAAGATTCAAATGCAACTCTTGTATGGAATCAATGCCTGCCTCTCCTACCATGGACTGCAGCTCTTCCTGTAGATGACTTTTCTGTTAATTCTTCCTCTTAGCTCTCATAAGCCTTTTCTTCATAATTTGAACTTGCAAGTTGGGCATTGAAACTGAATGAACATCTCTTGTTCTTTCTTTTCAGTAGCTGAACAGTTTCCTTTTGGATTAAGTGGGACTAGATTAGTTTTCGCATTTGTCATTTATTTAATTTTGTTCTCTCCTTGTGTTGACCTTGGAGATCATAACTAGCCAGATTATTTTATGATCAACCTGAGAACACAAACTCAATAAAACTCCAGGGTGAAAGATAATGGGAAATGGTGAGAATGCTGATTGTGAATAAGGATGGGATGGGAGATGAATGGTGAGATCAAAAAAGAAATGAAAAAGAGGGACAACCATGATGAGAACAAATTTATTTGGATGGCCGTTGCAAGCTTGTAGTGATTGCTAGACTTTAAAGGAAGTCTGTGGGCTGATTGGAGCCTCTTGAAGTGCTTAAATCCTGTTGTTATTAGACAGATGTCAGTTATAAAATAGCTTAGCCACTGAGATACAAAAAAAAATTACGTTGATTGTTTAAGCTTAATGTTAATAATGACAATTGTATGCTTCAAGTCCCACTCTAGCATGTGGGTGTTGATATTGATTTCCCTAGCACTTTAACACGTTATGCATGCAACCATATGTCTGCTACATTGTTTTAGGGATTACATGCTATTACGGTGTTACCTTGATGGCCTCTGATAAGCCCTACTATACTCACCTTGTTTGGATTGTGTTAACTTATTCTTGAAACTGAGCTTTAGAAAGGGATTGAGTGCTGGTGCACATCAGGGTTATGGACGTGAAGATGAACTAAAGTGTACTATATTGCGCTGATGATTGCCATAAGCTAGCAAGGTCAAGCATGCTAGTTATTCTGGAAGTTACCAATGATTATGAACTTCCTAGTCACATTGTCTTGGTGTTTTGGTAGATAGTTATGCAAATCGTATTTAGTGTTTTGGTTTCCTGATAAACAGTCTTCCTTTTCCCTCAAGCCAAATGTTTTAGCATACAAAGAAGAGTGTCGTTTGATGTGGTAATCAAATGTATATTCAGATTTTGGTCGTTGGCCCTATTCTACACCTGGTTCTGTCAATGTGGCCTCTGCATACTATGCTCTTACATAGCCACATGCCAGATCTAGGAGCTGCACTAAGCTTCGGAGTTTCAAAATATGGGTAAAATGAAAATATTTCTTTGGTGAGTTTTGCACAATCAAATTCTCATGACAGATAAACTTTAGAGAAGAGGGGATGGTAGAACCCAATATTTCCCGAATATTATGCATGGGGCTGAATTTATTATACATCCCATTAATCCCATATGAATATAGTAAAATACTCAACAAAACTGGAATCTCCTTGCTGCAAAGTTTTCAACTAAGGAATCCATAATCTTTTAGCACCCTATTCAAATCAATAAATCTTGATATGGGTATGATGAGTATCAACATATTGCCTGCTCTAATTTTGGGATTTATTATATATAGCACATCTAGAAAGAAAGAAACAAGGTTTCTAAAAGCAAACAGTGGGATGCACCATTCTATCTCAAATAATTTAAGGCGAAACAAGAAAACTTAAAGCTGCTGCTTGGATAATGGAAAATCTAATAGCTATGCTTCTCATGCAAACTTTCTAGGAAGTAAAGCTTCTTCACAAGGGCCGGCATAGAAATTTGGTGGTAGACATTTTGGTAATTGAAGGGGTCAAACATGTGGAAATAGAAAATATATTTGAATGGGAGGAATTGCAATCTCTTGCAGAACCCATTATATGTCAAGTGGCCTTAAATCTATCCACCACTTCAGTTTCTAGTCATGAGGAAACCTAAACAATCATCTCTCTGTACCGAAGTCGTTAACTCTCCTAGTCACTTGACACATCTCCTGCTTCAAAGATTGAACCTTCACATGGTCTAGAGCCATTCATGTCTTCTCTCCCTCTTAACACACAACCTCATTTACCCTTTCCCTCCTTTTTCCCAACCCCCTCTCCTTTCCTTAATAACTCCTACAAAAATCCACCCCTTTGTAGACTTTTTTGCCACCATTCTAATGCTTTTCCTTTACTTTGTTCATATCCATAACCAATAATTAAGGTCAAGCATGATAGTTACATTGGTGGTTACCATTGATCATGAGTTAGTCATGTAACCTTGGCGTTTTGGTGCCAATGGCATACATTGTTCTGGCTTTCTGATAAGCAGTTGTCTGTTTCCCTCAAGCCAAATTTTTTAGCATACAAACAAGGGTACCTTTTGATGTGGTAGTTGAATATATAGGCACGTTTGTTTCTTTGGCCCTATTGTACACTTGGGTCTGCCAATGTGGATGTAATGAGACACCCTAAACTGTAAAGAAATTTTTTCAAAACAACACCTAGTTTCCTGATTCCTAACAGGTGATCATTTTGTTAAACAATTGGATCGTAGGCTGTTCTGAGTTTTCTCCTTGTATATATTACCAATTTGGCTCATGAGATACAGATACACACACACACACACACACACACATATATATATATATATATATATATATATATATATTGCAAGTATATATATATATATTGCAAGAAAAGAAACACAAGTCCTAAACATTTGGCATAGTATTTACCAGTTGAACCATTACAGAAATTGGCTATACAATATAAGAAATCACTAGCCACAATGCTCACAAAGATCAAACTGTAATATTCAGAATTCTGTAATTTTTCAGAATAACAGATCTATTGCACAGGTAATTACAACCATTTGCCAACTGAGACTTTCTTCAGTACTAACCTTTAACAATTACAAACTCCCAAGCTTCAAAGAATCTCCAGAACATAATTTATTACAGAACATAAATGTCCAGAAATTAATAATGTATTATTCTGACCTGTGAATATATCCAGCTCGCTGCCTTCAGTTTGTATGATCATATACAATTTGAATGCCCAACTTCAGGAGTCTTGCAGCTACACAAATTACAATTCTCTATATTCATCGACTCTTTTCCCAAATTCTTTTCATCTGTCCAAAGCTCCACGTTATCGTACACCATGATCTGAAATCTGCCATGTCATACTTCCCTTGGACTCGCGCCTAGCATAAGTATTTGCTTTGATAGTTCATGTCTTAATATTCCCGCTCAATCCTTTTTAATGAATGGCGTCTATAATATATATGTGCGCAGGCTTACATATATTCCGTTCAAACATAACTTATAGCATCCCTTTTGAATATCGGCAGGCCTCAAGCAGCTCCCAAATATGTCTTCGTACATAATTCGTCTCATATAAAGATTAATTAAAGCCATCTACTTGCTTCAAAGTAAGACACGTTAGCTTCCACAGCAAACCTGGCAGCAATATAATTTTTTTTCCCTGGGCATCGATCCTTTGCAATGATATTATTGACACGACTCACCTTGAACCACGTAGTGGCACCGATAAAAGATTTTTCCCAATTTAAATCTTTTCTTCAATTGTTCCTGGCTTCATCAGTATTTTGGACTTACAACCAAGCTGCATCTTTAATTGCAAACTAAGAAATTATTGGCTCACCATCCGTCACTCATAAACACTATGCGGCTCCAATTAGAATTTAATTCCTCTTCAATGAGAGGTGTGAACCAATGAAGCTGAAGAGACCATTCAATCTCCATGTCACTCGATATGCCAAGTGTAAAGGAAAGGCGACAGTAAAGTTACGTTGGCATCAACTTACAATAATTTGAACCATCAAACTTTTACAACCCGACTCATTTTTCAATTTTACAAGGAGCGACTTTTAAAGAGATTCGATTATGAAATTCAATTCTTGCACGTCTTCTCCTCGCCCCCATGATAGCTCACCCAATATATTAACGTGGCAATTTTCACTTGTATTTATATGCCGTCTGTAAAGGAATCTTTGGATTATTGCAGTGGTGTATAGAGAGGTCACAGAAATTCATCGGCTCCCATTAAATGATAAGACAATTGATTGATATTCCTAAAATAATCAGCTTCTTCAAAAATGAATGAACAAAGGCAATATGGCATCGAATGATGTTTGTGTATAATTCATAGCAGATAATTTTTTTAGGAGGAATTCAGTCATTTGAAATTGGAAAGCATTAGCATAGTATTTGTATTAAATAATTGCCCACAACCAGTAAAGTTTTCTTTACTTCCTAATTATTTCAAATGAATGACCTGATATAACCCAGTACAACAACCCCTTTATTAACTGCTCAATTTCTCCCAAAATTCCCACAAAAAACCAAACTTTGATATCAAACGGAATTACGGAAATATTATGCAAAACAAAACCTTGATATCAAACTGGAATACATAAATCTTCATTAAAAATTCATCTGCAAACGCTTCCAGCAAGGAATTGATAAAACAATCTATTCCTTACAGAATGTCATCAACAAACAATCCTTAAAACCAAACGAGAAAACTGACTGTCTTCTCCAGCTATCAGCCAGGGCAGATCTTTCACTATAGAAGCCAATCTTCTTTTAGAGGGCTTCTGACCTTAGAAAGGCTATGAACTACGTTTACAAACAAGAACCTATTTCAATTACCAAAATCCAGCCTGCTTGCACAAAAGCTCCAGACATCTTTTATTCTATCCTGTTCATAACTCTTCGTCTTCTTGACTTCTCATCTTTTCTCCATCTTTAAATTTTAATTCTTTTTTTGAATTCCCCCTCAAAAGTAACTTTATTTATTTATTTTAACTTTTTCAAAACGTAAGTTACTTTTGCATCAATAATTAATTTAAGTTGTCTTTATTTTTCGACCTTTTCTTGACAACATTAAATTAATTATTTAATCATATGCTGACTCGAAATTGGGGACATTACAGTCTTCCCTTCTCAAATATTGCTTGTCCTCAAACAATGTTAGCACAATCACAAAACCACCTGTTTGAAACAAATTGCAATCAACTGTGATTCCAGGATCCCAAGCCAACCTCTGGAAATAACCACAAAGTTGCTGCTGTGCCACTCTGATAAAAATAACCAACCCATCATACCAAATCTGAACTTGACACACTAGTGATTCTACAAAACAAGCAACCTTTGGCTCCAAACTGAAATCCCTCTGAATTTTGAAAGCTACATCATGAGCCTTCTTC
>VDFB02343593.1:0-36979 GCA_007258455.2 Sequoia sempervirens | reverse complement strand
TTTTTTTTTAAACAAACCTAGTAGTTTAGAAACTACATTCAATTTTCTATAGATTCTATTGTTACATATTTTTGAAATAATATAGATAACTTATTCAAATTTCTACGTCAAGTTGCCTAAGTTTGATTTTTTTGAATTTTTTTACCACTTAAGGGCCTATTTTTTTGATGATGATCCTGCACATTCCCTTTCCACAAGCTTGGCTCATGAGTTGTGTCTTAGTGGTAGTTTGACAGGTTGCACAAGATGATAGTGTTTTCAATTGCATGTGTTTGCACCAGTGTGTTTGAATATTCTAGGATGTTGTGTGATGTTGTGTGGTCTGGAGGATATTTTTGCACCTGGTGAAGTGTGTATGTGGTTTTTTGGTAGCGTTAATGCCAGTTTGGCCAACCTGGTGTGTTAGCACTATTTGTGGATGTGCTTTGTGGATTATGGAGGCTTGTTGTAGCGTGTTAGTGTAGATTTGGGTCTTGGCTAACCCTTGGTGTGGTCCACATTCACTTCTTTCCATCGCAGAAGTGTTTGGTTCTGAACTATTTGGTGGTTACACATTTGAAGTACATGTGTTTCATTAAATCCAACTTAGAGAAGGTTATTCATGGTTATAGATGGTATATATATGCAAGTTCAATTGTTGGATAAGTGTGTGATGTGAAGAGTGGTGTGAAATGATGTATGTGTGATCGAGTGTTGTGATATGAGTGCAAGCATGAACAACGAAGACTAATGGAAGAGTGTGAATAAGATGTCTACATATCAGTGTCCTTGAAGTTTCTAGAGGTAGTGAGCTGAATTTTGCAGATGGTTGTGGTGATTTCTCTTGTTTCTCTGAGGTAGTGAACCTCTTTGTAATAGTTTCTTTGTAATATGTTATATTATGGAAGAAGTGATCTTCCTAGGCAATGAGCACTTGGCCGTGAACCCTTCCAATAATGAGCCTTTTGTAATTGATGTTGATATTCATATATGTGAGTTAATCCTCACTATGGTTTTCCTTGATTACCTAGGGTTTTCCACATAAAATCTGGTGTTTTATTATGTATGGTTGTTGATGTGTTGATGTATCATTTGTTTACATTCATGCTAATGCTTAATAAGGATTAATGAGGGTTTGAAGGTTTTGATGCACAACTGATTCATCCCCCCCTCTCAGTTGTCATGTGTGTTTAACAAAACTTGAAGCAATAGAACTTAATAATGTATTTGAAAATTTGAAATTATGTATCCAAGATTACCATAAAGTGATAATGTGATTAACAATTCCAAACATGAAAGGAAAAATTAGCAATAGGACATGTTAAGAAACACAAGTGACACAAGATATACATGGAGAAACCCTTGCGAGAAAAAAATCCACACCCAAAGTGATCCAATGTTTGTATTAATCTTCAAATGAGATACACCAATAGAACACTCCTCTTTGAATTTCAGAAACACTTTGTTACTCTAATAACCTATAAAGAAATTCTACAAACCACCATCTCAAGGATTCAACATATAGAAATTTTTCTGAAAGAATACCATAAATGGTATCCCAAAACAACAAGAAAAACCACCTAGAAAAACCCACACCCACCCTTAGTGGACAACCAATAAACATGGCATAAAATATTGAATAATCACATGGCCTTCACATGGGCACATAACCTACAACCAATCAAAATTGGTCAATACCGAGTGCTCCATAACTCTCCAATGGCTTTGAAAGCTTCATGCAAGAGCATGCACCAACATGCAAACCTGGGTGCCCAACTATGCAAGAGCATGCAAAACATGCAAATAATATGCAAGGACATGCACACCAAAGTGGTCCCCACTCACAAAGTTGGACTCCCAAGAGGAATATTCTTCTGGGATGCTCTGTAACTGTCATCGTAGAGGGTCCACCTCTTTGAATGCAATTACAATTTTTCATAGAAAAATAGATAATAAATCTTTTATCCCTCATTTCCCCTAGAACATTTTCCATAGAATGTGGAGACACACAATTATCAACTTAGGATAGCAATTATAATGTCACCTATCCTAACATTCTCCCACTTGACATTATACATTGCAATTACATCCATGCAATAAAAAATAAAATATAATTAAGTATAGTGATCAAGGCCCATGGCCTTCCTACACCAAGTGAACTTATCTGTGGTCATTGGATTTTTTATAAAATCTGTAACATTATCCAAATTTTCAACCTTCTCAATCAAGACCTTACCATTCTCAAAAATTTCTTGTACAAAGTGATATTGAACATCAACATGCTCAATATGAGGATGATACGTAGGATTTTTGGATAAACATATGAAACTCTGACTATCACATCCAATCCTCACTGTGTTGCAATCAAAACCAACACCTTTACCAGGTCTCTATAAACAAACCACCTGCTTAGAGCCATGTGTAGCATCCATATACTCTTCTTTGGTGGTGGAAATGCAATTGCAGCTTGTCTCTTACTCATCCAACTCACCGCACCTCCAAATAGAGTAAAAATATAGCCACTAGCGGACCTTCGACTGTCCAAGTCACCTACCTAATCTGCATCAACAAAACCCTGTATGTCTAATGACTTAAAAACATCATCAATACCATGATAAACCAAGCACTAATCTAAAGTACCATGTAAATATCTAAACACCCTTTTAACAAAATTCCAATGCTCTCTACTAGGGTTAGACATAAACTTGCTCAAAACTCCCACTGCTTGGGCTATATTTGGTCTAGTGCAAACTACTGCATACATCAAAATACTAATGACACTAGCATAAGGAACATTAGAAATTTCTTCAAAATCATCATTAAAATTAGGACACACGTCTAAAATGAACTTAACTTACCAACTAGAAATGGACTATTTATTGGTTTATAGTTGAATGCATATTAAACCTCTGCAAAATGGTATCAACACACTTACTCTGACTCAACCAAAGCTTTCTATGAACCTGATCTCTATTGATCTCCATCCCAAGGATATATTTTGTAGCCCCCAAATCCTTCATATAAAATGTGTCAGAAAAGTTGAATCTTAAGCTCCCTAATCATCACCTTGTTGCTACCCATATAAACAACATGTCATCAACATACAAGACAATGATTAGTATTTGATCATCAATAACCTTAAAGTAAACACAATGATCCTCCTCACTCCTAACAAAACCCAACTTCAATCCAAAAGTATCAAACTTCTAGTACACATTCTAGGTGACTGTTTCAAACCATATAAAGATCTCTTTAACCTTCAAACAAAGTGTTTTTTCCTTTCACAACAAAACCATTAGGTTATCACATATAAATTTCCTCCTCAAGATCCCCATGCAAGAAAGCAATTTTAACATCTATTTTCACTATTTAAAAATCATAAGCAACAACAATAGATAATAGGAATCTAATAGAAGTTAACTTAGTCTAGTAGGAGATAAAATTTCACCGAAATCAACTCCCTCTCTTTGGGAGTAGCCCTTGGCCACCAATCTAGCCTTGTATTGCTTTAACCAACCATTTGCACCAAATTTATTTTTAAATACCCACTTGCAACTAATGGGCTTCCTTCCTTTGGGAAAACTCAAAAAATCCTAGGTATCACAACTATCCAAAGACATCATCTCCTCCTACATTTCCTACATCCAAGACTCACTTTCTTCTAAAGAAAGGGCCTCCCTGTAGGATCTAGGTTCATCATCAATACTCAACAAAGAAAATACACAATGAAAATTGGATGTGATATACCTATTAACTGGATTTTGTTGTCTTGTGGATATTCTCAAGGTAGGAGTAAGGGGTTCATGTTGCTATTTTTTTTCTACATGCTCATCCTGCACATCATCTGAAATCTCATAAACCTCTTCTTCTTCTTCTCCATCCTCTAATCCACTTGGTTGTTCTTCCACATGTGCATCTTCTTGATTTTCCATATTTGTCTCGAAGTGCACTATTTTTTGTCTCATCTTTCTCCTTTGGTTGTTCTTCACTTGAGTAAGCTCTAAACTCCCTAAAAATTATATCTTTAGATAAAACCATTTTATGAGTTAGTGGATTCCAAAGCTTATAACCTTTTACATTCTCGCCATAACAAAGAAAGATGCATTTTTGTGCTTTTGGATCCAATTTAGAAAGATTCTCTTGAGTCACATGAACAAAATCCTCACAACCAAAGACCCTTAAATGTGAAACAAAATACTTTCTACCTATCCACACTTCATAAGGAGTTTTATCAACAAGAGTTGAACAAGGAGATCTATTAACCAAACAACATGAAATACTTACAACTTTTGCCCAAAATCATTTATCAAGATTAGCACTAGGGTAAAAGCACACTGGTGTGTCACACTTTCGACCAAATAAGTAGTTTTGAGCAAAAAAATTTTGACTGGAAAAGTTTCGGCTGAATAGGTTTTGACTGAAACCATGTGGCCTATACATGGCACACAAAGTTTTGGCCGAATATGTTTCGCTCAAATCCAAAAAAATTATTTTTTTCCCTTTTCCGCTTTGAAATTGGCTTATTTTATGTGCAGGATTTCTATAGAAAGGGTTTCAGTACTGAAACCCTTTCTATCAAAACTGTCTATGTGGCATCCTAGTTGGCAACTCATTTTTAAATTTTTTTCTAAAACTTTCAACTTCAACTAAGTATTTATTTAGTTAGAATGATGTTTTAAAAAAATGAAAAATACCATTTTGTAGAGCTCGGTGTGGTGAATCTGAATATGTAATTTTTTTTAATATTTAGAATAGTTTTAATATATTTTATTTTTAAAATAATGCAAGTAGGTTGTTAAAGATAAAAAAGAGGGTGATTAGAAATTAAAAAAAAAAAATAGTAAAACATATTAAATTTTTTTAAAAATATATGGTGCACTAGAGGAGAGAGCCCCTTCAAAAGGGTATACTTTTTTTTTGAAAATGATTTAAAAAATAGACAATAGTTGACGTCCAATAAAAACTATCAAATACTGACAGGTTTGACTTTAAAACATTATTATAAGAAAAATATACATAAAATTTTGATTTTTTTTTTCATGCACTAGATATTGAAGTTACCTATTTGGAGGAAAAAAAATCAGGGAAAAATGAAGTTTTTTTCAATTTGTTTCTTGACGTCCCATGAACGTCACTTTTTTCTAAAATTTTTACCATTCCAAAATCTATTCTTAATTTGATAAAAAATAATGGAAACAATTTAAAAAAATCTAAAAAATTACAGGAATAAACTTCATCAAAAGTTCTACATTTTATTAGTTTACATCATAATTTTGAAATTGAATTTTAAAGACCACTTTTATGTGGTCAAAGTTCATAATTTTTTTGCTATTGGTTGATTCCTTTATAAAGTGTGACACAGGTTTGTGCTTTTACCCACCATTCAACATGCTCCTAGCTCTTTCCATTAAAGTTTGGCTCATTCTTTTTGATACCCTATTTTTTTGAGGCATATATGGTGTAGTATTTTACTAAAAAATACCTGTATTCTTATAGAATTCAAAAAATTCCCTAGAAAAATATTCTTCCCCATTGTCAGATCTCAACACCCTTATCTTATAATCTATTCACTTCTCAAGTAAGGCTTTAAACTCCTTAGACTTAGTGTTAAAAACTTTTGATTTTGCATGCATAAAATAAATGCAAGTGTATCTTGAGACATCATCAATGAAAGTAACATAATAACGAGATTTTTCAAAAGAGTCAACATCCACTAGTCTAAACACATCTAAATGAATGATATCTAATAATCTCTTAGATTTGTTAGTCCCATTAGGAAATTATGACCTATTCTGTTTACAAAACACACAATGCTTACAAGAATCATTTTTTCCAACAAAATAATTAGAAATATTGTCAATCAAATTTTTATTCAAAATGGTCATAAGACCCTTTTCACTTATGTGACCCAATCTATGGTGCCACAACATACATGCATTTTCAATGTTAGTTACATTGGAAGAGTTACAAAAAGTGGGAGTATTAAGCCTAAACAAAGTCCCTATCTGAGATACCTTAACAATCACCAAAGTACCTCTCATCAACCTGCAACTAGACTTGTCAAATGTCACATGTGCATTCCCGAAACATTCAACTTGGATATCGAAAGTAAATTTCTTGCACTTTTCCTAGAATATATAAAACATGATCAAGGGTTTTATCCCTTCTATCATTGAAACACAACTTTACCTTTCCTTTACCAACAATATTCTTCATGTTTTTATCACCAAGGAAAACTTCTCCCCCATCATGCAAGTTGAATATGAAGTAAACCACTCCTTGTGAAGAGTCATATGGTAGTCCAACAACTTGAATCAATAAGCAAAGCATCATCACTATAGAATCATTCAACTTGGATACTAAAAGTAAATTTATTGCATAAGTTTGTCCTAGAATATATAAAATATGATCAAGGGTTTTAACCCTTCTATCATTGAAACACAACATTACCTTTCCTTTACCAACAATATTCTTCATGTTGTTATCACCAAGGAAAAATTCTCCCCCATCATAAGTTGAATATGAAGTAAACCACTCCTTGTGAGGAGTCATATGGTAGGAGCAACCCGAATCAATAAGCCAAGCATCATCACTAATAGTGTTCAAGAAAAAATTTAAACAAATCATCAAAATCACAATCTTTTGAGGACTTTTTTATGGAAGTATCTGAACTCTTTTTCTTTTTTCTACACTCCTTCATATTTCCTCTCTTACCATAATTCCAACACTTTACTTTGCTCTTCCTAGGGGTTTTAGAAAGTCCTTTAGCCTTGTCCTTCTTTTTGTCCCATCTAGTCCCTCCTTTTTCTTTGGACCTTCCTTGTACATGCAAGGTATCTTGGGAGCCCACATTCATGGAATTTCTCCTCATCTCTTCTAAAATAAGTATAGAAATGAGACTATCCATCTTTGGTTCTGTACCACCACCACTTATGGAAAAAATCAAATTTTCCCAAGATTCGGGTAAAGAACAAAGCAACAAAATATATTTATCTTCTTCTTCTATCTTAACATATACTGATGCAAGATGACTTATAGTCATATTAAAAGCATTTAAATTTTTTTCAATAGAATCACCATCCTTCTTTTTCAAAGAATACAAATATCTTTTGAGATATAGCTTATTTGTTAAATTTTTGGTATGGTAAATATCACCTATCCTCTTCCAAAAATTATATGTAGTAGATTCTTTTGAAACATTCAAGAGGATGAAATTTGTAAAACACAATCAAATGGTTCCTTGTGTGTTATTTTCCATTTTATTCTAATCTTCATTAGACATTGATTCTTTTTTTTTTTCACTTGAAACTTCCAACCATTGATCCTTACACAAGTACTAAGAAGACCTTGCTTGTATGAGCTTCTAGGTGTGCTTACACAAGTACTGCTTGTCTTCTCCTAGGATCATAATCTCCTCTAGGATCTCAAAAAGGCTTAGATGATTAACTAAGACCTTTTCCAACTCTTCTCTAAGAGCCTAACTCCTTGTGCTTAACCCTGAAGGACAATCACCCTTAGTTTACTTCAACACTTCCTCCTACACTTAGAAGACTCTAAGTGCCATCCTTACACAAATTATTGAATTAATTGCAGGGGTGCCAAAAATATTGAAGACCATCCATATGTTTCCATTTGGATTCATCTTGAAGGACCACCAAACCTTTCTTCAACCGGGTGACATAATTTGTCTTGAGGAGGTCTAGGTCAGATAGGGCTAATAGGCCAAGTTTGTAGGACCCTACTGGTTTCTTACTCAAATCTCACTCAAATGGATTAATAGTTCCACAATCCTTCTGTCATATCAAGAATTATTCATGTTCCTCCTAGAAATATGGTTATCCCGTACTGTACTTCACTCCCCTGCCTATTTTCTTCAATTCGCACTGTCAAACCTCTAACCGGGCACTCTAAGCTCGCCTAGAATTTGACATTACAAACAGCTGCTTGACTCTTCATGAATCCTAACACTAAATATATACAGACCAATGGCTCCCCTAAAACATTCATCTACCTTTAGGAAGATCCCGTGACTAGATTTCATGGGGGAGCCATAGACAAACAAGCTGGTCAGAACAAGACCAAGGAAACCTCTAGACCTTAACCTACTTATTCAAGACACTAAATTAACTCAAATCAACTTGCTTACCAAAAGAAAAAGTCTTAGTACTATCCTATGAACACTAGTCTAACATCAAGTCAAAACATTCAATCTGTATTCTATCACTGTCACACTATATTGCTCGGTGTTCACACAAAACAGAATTTCAGAGCCACTTTTCTATTCCAAAACTTTTCGTTACAATTCTTCCTAATCTAGGTCTGAGCCCTTAGTGATATTAGATCCATTCTCCAGGTTTCTAGGCCTGTTAGTTGATCCTCCACTCCTAGCTTTTAGGGAATCCAAGGTTGCCGAGTTGCATGCAACATTTACAATAAATTTCCAATGTTGTCATGACAATTTTTGGCATCTTTACATTTATTAGGCCAACAAGAATATATGACCTCTAAGCCAAGTAGTTCGAAGAACTAACATCATAAATGGCCTTAAAGCATCCTTCCTACATCTGACATGTGTTTGGAACACATTAAGAAACTCAAATCCAAACTTTAAGCTGCTAAGGCTAAGCTAACCAAAATAACAAACAATGACCAAAAGGTGACCTTAGTTCTAACACTAACTCACCTAGTTCACACACAAGCAAGACCTTCTAAGGTCCAAAATAAACACACAAGCCCTCTGACTTGGCTAATGTCAGATACAAGCCCAAAATATCCTAACTATGGAGGTTAGCCTAGGTGTGCTCCTGCACCAGATCCCTCTCTTTAAGGAGATCCTTCATCTTCAACTTCCACATCTCGTAACCAGTGCCATTGAAATTCTCAATATCTAGACAAGAGGTAGAAGCCATAGTTTTCAATGTTCTTCAAAAATATGTAAAACCCGCAATGCACAAGCTCCCATTGCAACCAAAAAACCTTCAACACTTAAAAGAAAGGCATCCCTCTCTTAGCATAACTATTAGGTCTGATACCAAATGTTGGAAAATTAAGGTAAAACTTTGAGCAATAGAACTTAATAATGTGTTTGCCAATATGAAATTATGTATCCAAGATTACCATAAAATGATAATGTGATTAACAATTCCAAACATGAAAAGAAAAATTAGCAATACCACAAGTTGAGAAACACAAGTGACACAAGATATACGTGGAGAAATCTTTGCAGAAAAAAACTCCACATCTAAAGAAGAAATCCAATGTTTGTATTACTCTTCAAATGAGATACACCAATAGAACACTCTGAATTTTGATAACAATTTGCTACTCTGATAACCTGCAAACAAACTCTACAATCCACCATCTCAAGGCTCCAATATATAGAAGTTTGTGGGAGAAAATATCACAAAGGGTTTCCCAAAACAACAAGAAAAACCACCTAGAAAAAGAAAAGCCATAAACATGGCATAAAATATTGAATAATCACATGGCCTTCACATAGGTTCCTGACCTACAACCAATTAGAATTGGTCAATACCGAGTTCTCCATAACTCTCTAATGGCTTTGATGGCTTCAAGCAAGGACATGCACCACACATGCAAACCTAGGCACCCAACTATGCAAGAGCATGCAAAACATATAAATAACATGCAAGGAAATGCACAACAAAGTGGTCCCCACTCAAAAATTTGGATGCCCAAGAGGAATATTCTTTCAAGATGCCCTATAACCATCACCGTAGAGGGTCCACCTCTTTGAATGCAATTACAATTTGTCATAGAAAAATAAATAATAAATACTTTGTCTGTCATGTGCCCTAGAACACTTTCCAAAGAATGTGGAGACACATAATTATCAACTTAGGATAGCAATTATAAGATCTCACCTATCCTAACAAGAGTCCCAAGCACTTTCTTTCCATTTCTCTCATGACTCCCACTAACCAAAAATATTGCCGCATAAGGTATTGCTTCCAATTATATTACATTATGCCCAAAGATTCAAGTAAAGTGGGGCCCCACAACTTGACAACATTGGTGGCTTGAAAGTATGAAATAAGTATATGGAAGAGTTTTTGGATGTTCAATGAACATCCCCATGTGGTCCACATGTTTCTAATTGGTAACTTTCATGTTGCATTGTGTCTTGATTTGGATTTATGGGTTATTTGTGGACATTTGGTTGTTAGGGCTTGTTTCTTTATTTGCATTGTGTGCTTGGGGGTTGCACCAATAATGGAAGATGTGTTTTGATAGATTTCGGTCATGACCTATCTTTCTTGGGACTGCATCATGTTAATTCAATAAGAAGTATGTCTATGGACTGACTGATTATGTGCTTCAACATTTCATCCATGCATTTCCTTGATGCCAACTTAGGTTGATATGCACCTGTGTAAATGGTTTTGGATCACATTGGAATAAGTGCTAAGATTTTTTCTGGTCCTCTCTATCTTCTAGAAAGGACTGCATTATGTTTTGGTTGTTGACCAATTGAATTAATTGTTTAATCCTCTTCTTGGCCAACCTAATTTAATATAATTTGTACAAAAACTTATCACTACTATATATTTAATATAATTCGTACCCTCACTAATTCATTATCTCATGGGTTTGAACCTTCACATTGAAGTTGTTAACATTCAAGCCATTGAATTCATACTCCAAACCCTCATTGGGCTAGTGTGCTCAAAAAGTTTGTGCCCCTATTACACTACTATGATCATAGGTTTGGGTCCTATTCATGTTAATATAATTGATTCATGTTAGGGATGAGGTTTCTTGATTGTGGCCTCACCTAGATTTGATCAAACTAAAATTCTTGTATTAGATCAATAAGAAACAAATAAATAATAAAATCATGTTAATTGAATTTAATAATAGTGATCAAGTCTCATTATCCACTTTTCCTTGAATCATCATTTGCATCCTCAAGATCTATAAATTGAGAGATCAATCTTTTATCTTAAATAATTAGCGATCCAAATTTGAGCAAGTAGATGTTGTTCAAACAAGAAAGTAACATACAAGCATTATTTTATCAAGAGAATATCTAAAATGCTCTATCATGAGGTATAAATGTGTTGTGTTAAAATAAATGGTTTTTAATATTATTTCAATTCATATTTTTTTTATTTTGGCATTACACGATCTTATAGATATCATAATTCTATTTTATTATTTTAATGATATGTATTATCCCTACCTTGCACCCTTGTCATAGTCTTAAGTAGTACTCGATTAGTCACTAATATAACTTGATTATTTTAGTGAAACATCTTATCCCTACCTTATCTTTACTACACTCTAAACCATTGCTCAAGGAGACATTATCATAACTTACATAAACTTTACTAGGTAAAATGCATCAAAATAATAATTGTAGGAATTTCTAAACATGAGGTAAAGAGAGCTAAGTGGTATGACTATGTATAATGTAACTCTATAAGATAATCATATGGTCTAGTCAACATGAAGTAGTACTAGAGAAGGATCTAAGATATACAAATACATTTAGAATGGATATGAAAGATCAAATGTTTAGTATGACACACTTGCATGCATTAGAAGAGTCTTATACATTTACTTTGAAAGATCTAGAGAACATGCCACTAGGGATACAAATTCATCAAGATGAATAGATGGTTTGAGCAATTATAAAAAAAAAAATACTCAAGGAGAAAAATAACAATAACAATATTGAGAATCATGTAATCCTCAAATGCCAAATCAGGAAGAAATACAAAATAGAAGTTTTTAAGGATATATATAAATAACCATGGAAACAAAGATGAAGAATTTATTAACTTGGTGTAATATGTTTTAAACATAGAGAAGTAGATCATTGTTCTTAGTATTCAATTCTATGGAATACTATAGTTAAGAGAGAAAATATTTATGATCCCAACCATTGAAATATTACTTATTCACCCCATCCATTAGTTATCCCTAACAAATAAATAATTCGTAGTGGAGGTAACATCAAATGTGTACAACTTTAATACATTGGAAATACACCATAATTACATGTTGTATAATGCATATGCCATCAACATACATTACAAAAAAAAGGAAGTGAACGTAAAATAGTTGGCCAATACTTGTTCATTCTTAGATGTCAAGTTTCGCCAATGAACAAATCTCTCAAGTTTCCAATACTAATTGACTAAATTGAAAGAATCCTAACTTATTATACATAGTTACTTATTCATTATTTCATGCTTCTAAATTCATACATCATACAACACTCACATTTTTAATTTACTATAGGATTGATTCTTCATTTACCTTTCATTAAATTAATACATAAGAAGGATTTTTTTGGAAATTTTAGATTTATTTAAGGTTATTAATTTTGGTTAGGTTCATCAAATGAAAAATATTTATAAATATGATCTCTAGGGATTTGTTTATAGAATAAGGTCTTTAGGGACTCATCTACATAGTATTTAAGTTTACTAAGGTGCGGGGTTTCTCTACAAAATCTATCATTGGGGAGTTAAAGAAATAATTATGTACTAAATGCAAAAGTTGTACTTAACTACTAATCTATAAAATTTGAGTTTAAATGCAACATATATCATGGATGCATTTGTTGGCTTACAATTCAAGCTTGTGTATGGCATGGATTTAAATGATTGAATCAAAATGCTCTATAGTCAAGGTTATAATGACAATAATTTGTGTTTCCTAATAATATATTTTAATAACCATTTATTATTGATTATTGATGATAAATTCATCTATTCAATATAGGTCAAGCATTTCTTACCATAGATTACTCATTATTATTGTTTGGTTATTGAATAAGCAATTACTAGTTTTTAGGATGTCAATTTTATTACAATTTAAAAGTCACGTATTATTTTCCCTCTAACTTCATAAACCCTTCTACTTAAAAATTCATAATTCCATTCATAGAGTTACCATCATATGTTAGAAATTGGTGCAACATGGTTCCTCTAATAGAACACATGTTTTTTGTTTTACCTCAAAAATTCTTCAAAAATCCAATTTACATTTAGCATCAAATGAGGTTCAATTTTACCCTCCACAATATTCTCATTCAAACTCAATTCCCAATGTGTTTGTGATCTACAAGTACTATAAACACCCCTAAAGGAAACAGTCTAGTACTGTAAGTATAATTCAAAAAGTTACTATGAAGAGGGTAAGAAAACCACAAAATTCATGTATCCTTTATGCAATTGATATAATTCAAAAAATGAACTAAGAAGAGGGTAAGAAAACCACAAAATTCCTCTATCATTTATGCATACATGTCTAAAAGGCATTTACAAATTTCATAGTTTGCATACATGTCTACTACAGAAATTTCAAAGACAACATTTCACTTCATCCCTCTATGATTTGATTGATGGCATGAAATAGGGTAATTTTGAGCCCTAGTTAGTAATTTTAGCAATCATGGTACCCCTTCAACATCCTTTGACGAGAGTAGGAAGATGGCTCCAACCACTGTTGACAAGAATGAGAAGACATTGCAGGTAGACAAAGTGAGTGGTAGGTAGATAGATTACAAATATGATTTTTAATTTCTATATGAAAATGTAAAATGAAAAGAGGTTTATTATGCAATTCATACAGAAAATAAAAATGTCATGATCTATGTGACTTTAGGAAACCATAATTGTAGTGATCAACACTAAAGATAATGCACATGTCTATCCTTTGTAAACATAGTATCAATAGATAATGCATGTACTTGCAACTTAAAAATATACAACTAATAAATAATGCATGTGCCAATAATTTGTAATCATACTACCACTAGATAAAGACATATGAAAAGAGGTTAAAATGATTTAAATGACACATTAAGTAACATTTGAGAGACTCACCTTTCATAATGAAGGGACCACCACAAACTAACTCAAATTTTTAACTTTCATTATAAAGCCAAACTTGATACCAAAACAACCAATAAACGTACTACTATACAATCCACCCATACATAAATTCATATATTTTAAAAGTACATTTGTAATAATTATAACTTAAGCACTTATCAAATACACAAGCAAAGTTCTAAATGACCTCTCTATTAGCTACCACCGAATCTATAATCATACAAACGTGTACGTCAATCCTGTTCAATCACCAAAGCTTTTGCCCTAAGTAATCCCTTCAGACCATCTTTATCTTAATTTTATTATTTTCACATATTTTAAATGAATGAAAAGATAGATATTATTAGCAAGACTGGATTTCCGTAGAATGTGGGCTAGCTTCCAAAGAAAACCTGGAATAAGGTATTATGGCATCAAACGGACTGAAGATCTGAGCATATATTGATCAAACTGTGTCAGGATTTTGTGGGATTTTTAGGATCCCAAGGTGATGAGTTGCAGGTGATTTGAACTTGTTAAGTATAAACGTCACATGGGCGTCATTGACTTTTAATGTTAGAACATGCAGTTGTAAGTATTCAAATTAGTTCGACAGGTTGCATTATATTTTCAAAAAGCTTGGTCAAAAGACAAATTGATTTGACATTCGTTCTGCTTGGATTGTGTGAAAAAATCCTTTTGTTTTCACAACATTCTTAAAGATCCATCATGCTTGCACTCAGGACCTGCAATGAGAGCCCACCTGGCCCACTTTGCCCACGCCGACAAAGAGAGAATTACTTTAATTTTGTATGACAGAATGCTTCCAAGTCGCCATGGACAAGATGCTTTTACTCGGCGTCTCTGTATATGCTTGAAATGGGCATTGTGCTGGGTTAGGATTGGTAGGCTTTCTAGAAAAAGAAAGCTAAGAATCCTTTTTAATCTGCCACTATATTCGATCTTATCTCATGAGATCTCGTAATTCACTTGGGTATGACATCAGTAATTAAAACGAATGATGTCAAATAAATAGATTGAGAAAATATTCATCGCTTTATTGATCTTTTGACCTGTGTTATGGAGAAAACAGTAAGATAATAAATAACTTTTGACCTGTGTTATGAATAAAGCAGTAAGATAATAAATGATTTTTTCTGTTTTAAATAATATAATAAAAGAATTTTGGTATCTCTGAGGTTAAAGATAGTTTATGAAACAGTAATTTTGTCAATCTCTCTCTTCTATCTTTATATTATGTTGATGACGGATCACGGAATGTGATTTAAAATATTGATGCAAAAACACCGACACAATTGAATCCAAAAACAATATTTATCAATAATATGAATTGGGAAAACTTGATACCATTGATTGTTAAGAAGTTTGACGATGAGTTCTCTTGCTTGAATGGTTTCTAGATTTGGTTTTGTAAATATTTTTGCATCAACGTTTGGGATCACACTCAGTGATCCATCATTCTCATCCTTGAGCTCTGATTCATCATGATGATGGATCACATCCGAAACACTGATAAAAAATATTTACACAATCAAATCCAAAAACCATTCAAATAATAAATGTTATGGATTGTGAAAATCTGTTATCTTTGACGAGTTCTCTTATTTTCCTAATCTTATTTTCTTTGAACAAATCTTACAAATAAAATAACCACTAAAATATCTATATATCCAAAAATCATAATAAAAAAAAGTGATTCTCCAAAGCACAAGTCAAAGCTAGAAAAAAATCCTAACAATTCACAAAGCAACGAAAGAGAACTGTGTCTCTACACGCTGCCACGTCGTACACTGCCCATGAATTGGAAAGATCTACCGTTTCCAAAAAATTACGCTGTTTTCCTCACAAAAGAGCTACGACGCTGACAGGGCGTGCAGTGGTGAAAGGCACAAAAAAGTTAAAAAACAAGACAGAAAAACAAATCCGTAACTAGTCCTCAATCTGAGAGCAGCGCCTTATCAAGTCATCCAGTTTTCAAATTGAGGTCTATTTACAGATTATCTGAAACCAAGCTGTAAAACTAATGGAGAGAATTGGGTTATGTAGTTTTAAAGTTTGATTTTGAACACTTGGTGACAGATGGAGTTTATGAGTTCATCATTGTGACTCATGCTCAGACTCTCCCAGACGACTTCTATTAGACTTGAAATTTTGGTGTGCAACATTTCAGATCATTTCCGTGCTCACATAATTTACCTCTATGTGTATTGATCTGATCTATTTCCGTGGATTGGTTTTGTGCATTCTTGGTCACCTACAACTTGTTTATTTTTCTTTTGGGAATTCATTTTACAAAATAAGTGGTGCTGATCATTTTGAGGATTTTGTTGGGTTAGGATCTATTAGTTTGGTCAAACTGATAAGATATGATATGACTTTTCAAACAAAAAATGAAAACACACCTAATAACAATCATGTAATACGAGGAATAATTATGGCCAATTTCTAATGTCATAATGATGCAATATCCATAAGATAATGCAATATGTAACCTACTTAATGTACAAGGACTCTTAATGATATCTTAGACATGTGAAAACAAATTAGAGTTTGTCCTTTTTTACATCATAATATCCAAATCTGAATGTCTCATGTTTAAAATGGCAAGTAACAACTAGTTAGAAAGGGTTAAGATTTTTTTCATATTAATTTGCATTTTAAAAGCTTGGGGTCACTTTCATATCATGGTTTTGAGCCAAATTCATTTCAACATCAATTAATTTGATCAAACTAAGGAAAAGGGTACATTTGTAGCATACCAAGTACTTAGAGAGATCAAATACGATAAGATATGAACCAAAGATTTTAAGATTAGGAATGTTATATCTCTTTTGCTCAATTAGGGTCTTTCACCTAAAGGAAAGAGATAGATCCCACTCCACAAATCTAGGTGGTTCACTCAATCTAATGTATGTATGATGAAATTATGACTAAATGAAACATTTGATCTAGATGCAACAAAGTGATGAAATTAATTGATTATTAAGTGAAAACTATTGAAATGTATGTTGTTTGAAAATACATTATGTAATGCAAAATACCTAGAAATGAATAGCAAACTGAAACAAAAATGGATGAAATTGAAAGTGTGCACCTGAGATATTGATGAAGGCTGGAAATGACTTCTAGAATGCTACTGATCTTGATTTTTAGGCCTGGTGGGACTCATTTGCCATTCTGGGTGAATCAGTCATAATTTTGTAAAACTATTCTGGAACCCGTTTTGGACAAATGGGTGTCTAAAAATGTAGAAAACTAAAAATAGGCCTAGAAGTGGGACTCATTCGCCACCCATGGCGAATGAGTCAACTTTTGAAATTTTGAATATTCAAAGGTGGAAACAAGAGCCTTTTGTCTGCACTTTTTGCTTCTCTAGGTGTTTGGTTCTGAAACTGCCGGATTCAGACTAGAAAGTGACTTTTTGTGGGTATTTTGACTTATCCAATGATGAGATGACTTGAAAAAATTTGCAATGCAATCTTCAATATTTCCAAGCCCAAGATGCCTAAATCAAACACACAAGAAGAGAAAGAGAAACGTTGGATGTTAGGGCATGGGGGTTTGCCTTGGTCAAACCCCTTTAGGTAATTAAACAAAAATAATGAAAGAATATAATGAAGCATGCAATAATGGAGTTAATACCTTGCCATGATGTTTGATCTTGAGTTTCTGCAGCAATGGAGGAGGATTCAACCCTTGAATGTCTTTAGAAGCTTTCTTGATGACTTGCAATGATGAAACCCTAACTTGCTTGACTTGAAGTGGAAGACAAATGATGATGAGATGTGAATGAGTTAATAGATTATGAATTAGGGCTTAGAAGGTTGTATTTATAGGAAATTCTCCTAATTAACCCATAAATTGGATCCCCAAGGCCGACATGAAGAAAAAAAAAACTTAAATTCTAGAATTTTTCACTCAAAAGTCAAAATTGACCCAAATGGGACTCATTTGCCACCTTAGCAAATCTCGGCCTGACTGGGACTCATTCACCATGTGACCTAATTAGTCCTAGTGGGGCCCATTTAGCTAGGATGGCAAATAACCACTGGTAGGGACTCATTCACCACAGGGGCTAATTAGTCCCTAGCCCATTTGCTAGCTAGGATGCTAGGAAATAAATCCCAGAGATTGGCAATATGTTTTCCACGAGTAGCAAGCAAATCTAAGTCAATGTCTCAGAAGTCACGTAAAGCTACTCATGTTGGGGCCCATTTGCAGCTAGGATGAACATAAATCCTAGGAGATTGGCTCTCCCTTGTGACAACAAGCTAATCATAAAACCTAGTCAACTTATGTTTAATGTTGAGTCAAGTGAAAAAATAGATAATTTTAATTATCCTAATTGGATCTAAGATCACTTTTCTTACTCAACAATTCTTAATAAAATAAAACAATCATTCTGAACTATAATAATATTGCAAAGATCAAACAAAATAATTTGACAAGCTACATATTTTAGCTATCATCAAATGCTCAAAGATATCTTACAATAGCAATATTTATGCTTAGACAACATACATGAACTATCAACAAAATATCATAAGGAAATATAGAACACAATTGCAAAATGAAAATATCCAATATTTCATACAAATAAGTCTTAATCAATTGGATGCATTCCTTTCAGCTATGAGAGTGGATAATTTATAATTAAATACTATCTTAGAAAAGCGATGGTCAAGGAGTATACTATACTATAGAGATGATATTGAAGATATTTCTGATGTAGGTGTGGCAGTCTGCTCTACCAACTCGATGTTGGCATCATCATAAATTTAACGTCTCCATTTGGAATGCTACCAAACATGTTGCCCACCATGTGTTGTACAACAGCATAAGTGGGATCCTCAAAGATTACTTCAAGGAGATCAGGGTTACAACATTTGATATTAGAGAAGGCATGAGAAATAATGGAGATTGTTGAACCGTTTCTGCTGCCCACGGCCACTACGGACATGAACTCTAGCTTGATGAATCCATCGCCATAAATTGTTAAAATATCTTTCATTAGGATCTTCTAATACATAGCCATTACCTCGTTAAACATAGTGTCAAAGTCATGATTACTCTTGGTGAAGGGGAAGAGTATTTTGTCACAAACCACCTCAAATGGAAAATCACTTGTCGATAAAGTGTACTCACCCAAATGATTCCACGGTGGAATCACGGCTTCATGAGTGTACATGAATAACATGGGAGTGAAAGTGCCTTCGATTGCTTCTTCATCATCTCTATCTTTAACAAGCAACTTTGAAATGGGTGTAAGACTATATTTAATGGGGGATTCGAGCAACAGAGTTTGGGTGAAGATACATCTGGTGGAAGAAAGGGAAGGTAGATCTTCAACAATTTCTTTCGAGGAAAACATCAATTCAGATTCACGCTTGACAATAATATCTGGAAGTTCTAGTTCCAT
This sequence comes from Sequoia sempervirens, assembly GCA_007258455.2. Classification (NCBI taxonomy): domain Eukaryota; kingdom Viridiplantae; phylum Streptophyta; class Pinopsida; order Cupressales; family Cupressaceae; genus Sequoia; species Sequoia sempervirens. The sequence goes on along the minus strand of VDFB02343593.1, from coordinate 17,713 downwards.
AGGCCATCGCAATCCTAATGAATACAAAGAACCGAACATAGGCTTCCAAAAATTGATAAAATCTTGCAACTCTTTGTCCCTACGATGATAAATAGAGATGGTATCAGATTTCACGTAATCCATTAGGGGAAAGGGCCCAGTAGTCGCATACACCCTAAATTTTGGCGCTTCTAATTATCTTACCTTGAAATTTCAAATCACTCCCAAATTTTTACAGCAGCTTACTTGGCAAGTTCTCTGCTTATAACTAAGGTTTTAGGGCCACATCATCAAATATGATGCCACATCAGCATGTTTTTGTCAAGGTGTCCAAAAAGGCCCCAAAAAATAGTGAGACCAATACTCATGCATTACATCATGGGTAGTTGAGCGCTGATGTGGTATCACATGATTGGTTGCTTTTTAGATCAAAAGCATACATTTTGTTTAATTATGGGTAGTCAAATCACAACTATTGGACATTATATAAACAACTATTGGGTATTATAATCAATGATTGAGTGCGCTACTATTGGACCCATTTAATTATTGAGCCGCCTCCCTATTGCCTCTTCCCGAATCTTCCTTTACATTCCTCATTACATTCCTCATTTCTTTGGTGGACATCCAAACCTTTGCTTTGCCAACCCACCAAACATTTGTCAGACTACTTCAATTTTAAATGCTGGCATTCTTCCCTACGATGGATGCCATACTTCTTTAATGGCATAGTAGGTTACTCCATTCACCAAGCACCCATGCCTCGCATTTAATTTGTTCCGTCCAGTAACATTAATGCAACTAAATGTCAATCTCCTTATTTGCCCTCTCCGTGCATTTGTTCCGTCCAGTAACATCGATGGAAATAAATGTCGTTCTAATTCAGGCATTGATAGATGTCCCTATTATTTCTACGGCGAGGGATGTGACACCTTCATCAACATGTGTCATTAATTTCATTACTTCAAAAGCTGCAAGTGTTTAGATCACAAAGATTTGTCAAGTGTAAATGATTAAATAATTTCAGTGATAGAAATATAAAATTCAATGCATTTTGACAAGTATATCATTTTGAAATAAATTTCAATTATCTTTATTCTCCATCATGTTCACAATTTTGCAAAGTTACAAGATGTTTAAAATAGTTAAAAACAAATTTTAAGAGCCTTCCCTCAAAATTTGAGCGTGATTAGTTCAATACAAATTTTAATCTGGTCATTATTATAATTGATTTGTATGTGTGAATTTCTTATTATTTAAAAATTTGATAATTGGTCATGAGGGTCACATGATCTATATGCCTCTTAGAAATGTCATTAATTAAATCATGTTAATGTTTTAATCAGTCAAATATTGTATAAATATGCACAATCATTGAATTTAAATATAGTTTGTAGTTTATCTTTTATGAATTATATGTCTCATTTCATAAATTACATTAAGTCACATGTTGATTTTCATGTTTAATTTTATTGAATGAGTTGAAATTTTAATTGTATGATCAATTGACATCTACAATACCATTTTAAAGAACTTACAGAAAGTGTAAAAAACAACGAAAATCATATAAATATAATAATTTTTAACAAACAAATTTATAGAATATCAGTTTTTGGATTAAATTGTGTCTGTTTTGAAAGAAAACTAAACATAGTTTAATAAAAAAACTGACATTCTACAACTTCATGAACTGTGGAAAACTCATACCAACTAAAAAAATTTATGATTTAATTAAAAAATACGCCATCAAAAGTCAAAATGTTGAAATGTAGGCTTAATACGCAGCTGTACAAAGTTGCAGAATGCCTGCCTACTTCCGTACTCAGAAATTCTATGATAGTGGATGAGATGCAAAGTGCACTTGTGCTTCCACACTCCCCTCTTGTGCGAATATGGTAATATTCCACAGAATCTTTTCACATTTCTGAAATGCAAAGAAAATGCCACAACTTCCCATGCGCTCTATTTTGAGGTTTTGAATGAGATCACAAAGGCATTGAAAAGGCGTGCAGTTGTAGAACAAAGGTTTGTATGAATGGATTAGTGAATAAACATTTCAGCAAATGCCATAGTTATATTAATAGATTTTTTGAGGGGCATTAGAAACTGCTAAAGAAAATGCAATTGGAAGGTGTAAAGTAAATGCAATTGCAATTGGAAGGCGCAGAGAAGATGTAGTCATTGAAAATGTTGTAGAAATTTTAAGCAAATGCAATTGTTGAATGTAAAGTTAGGTTGCACAACCCATACCTGCAATGTTTGTAAATCGTGGAAATATAAACAATGGACAATAATTGTTGAATGTGAAGTCTAATGGCCTTGGACGGTTTCCTTTCCTCTTCTCTCTTTATATTATTGGATACTTTTAAAATATCTATTGATAATGTAATATATATGATTGCAAGTTGTTGTTCATGATAAAATAATAAAACCACAGATTGTCCTGTTTTTTCATAGATGTAGCTATTAACGGTGAACCATGTAATTATGTGTTATGTGTGTTGTTTTCTCTATGCAACTATTTTTCTTAAATTCGAATTCTGTGTTTTATTTATTTACTCGTTATTATCAATATGTGGTGTCAGAGCTGAGGCAATTGAGAAGAGATGGAAGAAGGAAAAATTGAAAAGTTTTCAGGCCAAAACTTTGGCATGTGGAAACTACAAATGGAAGCCTTGCTGATTCAGAAAGACCTCACAATTATGTTAGAGGAAAATTCCAAGAAACCTATTACTATGCCTAATGAGGATTGGAGTAGATTGGACAAGAAAGCAAAGGCAATCATCCTCTCTCTTTCAAGCAATGTGTTGTTCAATGTTACAATAGAGAAGACAAAGAGAGGTTTATGGGACTGGTTAACCAACATATATGAGAGGGATTTTGCTTGTAATAAATTCTTCTTAATAAAGAAATTGTTCAACTCTAAGATGAAAGAAGGGAGCAACGTTTCCAACCAATGAATGATTTTAATACTCTATTCAGCCAATTAATTTTTGTTGATCAAAGCCATCTTGCTATTGTGTTCTCTTGTCAATAATTGGGAAGGTGTTTTAATGGTGGTTAGTAACTCAATATATTCAAAATAAAGGATCCAACATGAAAGCAAATTTGTTGAGCTTTGATGATGTGGCTACAATTATTCTTAGCGAAGACATAAGAAGAAAATATCAAAGTAGTTCAACTAGAGAGGCTTTGCTTTTTGGAAATAGGGGGTGATCCCAAGAATGGGACAAACATAATAATAGAAGATCTAAATTTCACATGATATCTAAATCCAGGGGTAGAGATACAAGCTACTAGTTCTGTGGCAAGGCCACATAAAGTACGATTACTGGTCATTTAAGAAGGCATAAATTCATTCAAAAGAAAATGAGGTAAATGTAGCATAAGAAGAATATGTAGGTGCATTAGTTTTTTCTAGAAGTGAAACTATAGTTGATGTGTGGATGTTGGATTATGGCGCTTCTTTTCATGCCACTTCATGCTGAGAAGTTTTCAAAGATTATCAAGAAGTCAAACTTGGTAAGGTCTACCTTGGTGACAATGAACCATGTGACATTGTCGATAAAGAAGATGTGATATTAAAATTAAAAATGGAAATAATTGGTTGTTGCAAGATGTGAGACATATTTTTCAACTCAAGAGGAATTTGAATTCCACAGGACAACTAGATGCTCAAGGTTGTAGAATCACTTTTAAGTCCATCACTTGGAAGGTGACCAAAGGATCCTTAGTGATTGCAAGAGGCAGTAAATTGAGCACTTTGTATGTACTAGAGTCACCCTGAAGTGGGAGATACGATGGTGGTTGTGGACAATGGGACAAAGCTTTGGCACAAGAGGCTTGGGCATGTGAGCAAGAAGGGCCTTGAGATTTTGCAAAAACGAGATTAACTTCCAAGTTTGAAATCCATTGATTTAGACTTGTGTGAGCATTGTATCTACGGAAAAAAAAGGAGAATCATCTTCTCTATTCAAGGGAATGACAAGAAGATATGATCATTGGAGCTAGTGCATTTAGATGTTTTTGGTCCCATGGAGGTAACTTCTATTAGTGGCTATAATTATTTTTTTAATTTTCTTGAAGATTGCACTAGAAAGTTTTGGGTTTATATGCAAATAAGAAGTCTGAAGTATTTGGAAAATTTAAAAATTTTAAAGAAATTTTAAAAATCAAATTGGCAAAAAAATCAAGTGCTTGAAAACTAATAATGGTGGAGAGTTTTATTCCTTGGAGTTTGATAAATTTTGTGTAGATAATGGTATATAATATATCAAGATTATCCCTTTCACCCCTCAAGAAAATGGTGCAAGTGAGGTTGAATCGAACAATCTTGGAGAGAGCTTGCATCATGCTCTCTAATGCAAGATTAGGTAAAGAGTTTTGGGTAGAAGCAATTAATACAATGGCATACACTTGATTAGTCGAGGTCCATCTTCTCAGTTGGACTTTGAGATTCTAAAGGAGAACTGGTTGGGAAGAATAATTTCTTACAATCACTTGGGAGTGTTTAGGTGTGAAGCATTTGTTCACATTCCACAAGAGAAAAGAATGAAGTTGGATGTCATGTCCAAGAGATGCATTTTTTTGAATATGACAATGAAAAATATGGTTATCGACAATAGGATCTAGCTGTGAAATATGTCACTCGCAATAGGGATGTAATCTTAAATGAGAAAATAGTGCGTAGTATGCAAAAATAGGGAACACAAGAAAAATAATATGTGTCAAAAAATGATATTGGAAATTAAAGTGATGTGTTTAAATCACCACAAACTCCTTAATCACAACATACACATCTGCAGCCCCATTCTCTACCTAATACCTCTATGTAAGATATACATAATCAAGTTCTAAGACAACCAAATCAAGAAGAAATCTCCATTGGATGTGGTTCTTTTGAATCACAAGGACTAGCGTCAAATACTAGTTTAAATATGTGACCTAACACAAATTCTCATCCACCTAATTCAATATTTTTACCTCATGTATCTACATGAAATACAAGTTCTATGTCTAATACTCTATTGCCCCATGTTTCTCCAACTATGCCTCAACAACAACATCATATTGGAAATTTTGAAGAAGGAAATTCATAGGAGTCAATTCCTTAGTTGAGGAGGTCCATTAGGGAGCATTGACCTCTTGATAAATACAATGATTTTGTGCATCATCTTAATATCTGACATGGGACTTGGTACATCTTCCATCAAATCAAAGAGCCTTGAAAAATAGGTGGCTTTACAAATTGAAGGAAGAAGATGGTGGCAAGAAATGGTATAGGGCCAGATTAGTGGTCAAAGGATATGACCACGAGAAGGATGTGGATTTCAATGAAATTTCTTCACCTATTGTGAAAATGGCTACCATCTAGGTAGTTTTGGGTTTAGCAACCTTATACGACCTTAAGTTAGAGTAGCTTGATGTTAAGACAACATTTCCACATGGAAAATTGGAAGAAGAATTGTATATGTAGCAACTAGAAGGTTTTAAAAAAGAAAGACATAAAAATTTGGTGCGCATATTGAAATGAAGTTTGTATGAGCTAAGACAAGCCTCAAAACAATGGTACCTCAAGTTTTATTCCTTCATGGCTGAGCAATAGTTTACCAGGTATGAATTTGATCCGTGTGTGTAGTACAAAGCTTTGGAGAACAATGAGTTTGTTTATGTATTTATTGTATTTTGATGATATGCTAGTAACTGACACTAGTATAAATGTTGTTAGCGAGTTAAAACAAAATTTGGCTTAAATTTTTTTGATGAAGGATTTAGGGGCAGTGAAGAAGATTCTTGGCATAACAATAGTTAGGGATAGGCAAAAAAGAGAAATCAAATTGTCACAAGAAAAATGCATTGATAAGGTCCTACACAGGTCTAATTTATGAAGGGTGCAAAGGTTGTAAGCACACCTCTTGTTGATCATTTCCAACTATCCTCTGAGATGTGTCCCAAGACATAAGAAGAAAAATAGTATATGAAAGGAATGCCTTAATCATTGGTTGTTGGGAGCTTCATGTACATGATACTATACACACGACTACACATTGCTCATGTAGTAGGAGTAGTCAGTTGATACATGAGCAATCTAGGTAAGGCTCTTTGGGATGCAATACAATGGATTACGAGATAACTCAAGGGCACTTATGATTATGTTTTGAGTTTTGAAAAAACTAGATGCACAACTACAAGGTTTTGTTGATTCTAATATGGTTGGTGACTTGGACAAAAGGCGGTCAACTACTAGTTATGTGTTCACATTTTTTGGGGGAACGATCAGTTGGGTTTCTAGATTGCAACAAGTGGTTGCACTCTCAACTACTACAGTGGAATACATTTCCCTAACTGAAGGTACTAAGGAAATGTCATGGTTGCAGTGTTTATTGGGTGAATTGGGCTGCAAACAACATATTTTCACTCTATTTAGTGACAACAACAACACTATTCATCTAGGAAAAAATGCAACATCCCACAATCAAACAAAGAATATTGAGCTGAGATATCAATTCATTTGAATTGTTCTTGAAGAGGGCAAGCTGAAATTGGAAAAGGTGCATACTAGTGTGAATCCATTTGATGCACTTACAAAAGTAGTCACAAAAGAAAAGCTCGAGTTTTGCAGATCTTCTCTTGGCCTCACCAAGATGTGACAATGAGTCTAGAAAAATGGAGATTTCTCTATGCTTGATTACTTGTAGCAATGACTAGACTTCAAATGAGAGATTGTTGAATGTGAAGTTCAATAGTCTTGGACTGTTCCCCTTCCTCTTGTCTCTTCATATTCTTGGAAACTTTTGAAATACCTTTTGATTATATATATAATTATAATTGCAAGTTGTTGTACATGACAGAATAATAAAATTAGAGATTGCTCTATTTTTTTGTGGATGCAAGGATCAACAATGAATCACATAATTATGATGTTATGTGTGTTTTTTTTGCGCAACTGTTTTGTATAAATCTGAATTTTGTGTTTTGTTTATCTACTCTTTATTATCAACAATAATTATTTGGCCGAATGCCTTGAGAGATGTCTTATCAAATGCTATAGAGAGCTCAACAGAATAGACTTATTAATTTTCCTCTTGTTAATATATTCATTCATGCAGAGAAGGGAAAGTGAAATCTGGCATTTACTTAAATACCATTCCATATTTTAAATAAGAAATATTCAAAGGGACAATATTTCAGACAAAGATTAATGATACAGATGAGTTTTTCTTCCAACCTAGAATGTATTGAGAGATGGTTTGAAATCAAGATTAACTGGAACAAGGAAAGAACAGTACTTTGATTTCGCAGCTGTGGTATAGAAATGGTTAAAGAAAATCTAATCAGGAACTAAGTGCTAGAGCCAATTTCGAGTACAGTCTTCGTGAAACAACAAAGTGATGAGCCAATTTCGAGTATTAGTCTTCATGAAACAAAAAAAGGTCATGATCTTGATCTCGTTCGTCAATTTGGAGTTGGGTTTTATACTATGTTCTATGTTGTTTGTTATGTTGAAGCTCTTAGCAAGCACAATATGACCAACACCGAGAATGGGCCTTTTGGTCATGCAATAGGATAAGAATTCATTTTAAAGGTGAAGCCACGTTATATTTTTTATATTTTTAGCAAAGTAAATTAAGAGATATACTTAAGAAGCACTCAAAATTCACCAGTCTCTCTATTTGCCTCCACATAAGCACATAACGAGATGTGAAAGTTTTTCTGAAAAACGTCAGAAATGAAGATGGGCATCTTAGAGTGACGACCATTGTCACAAAAGAGGAAAAACATATATATACCATCAATCATATTTTCTTGTATCACATCAAATATACAAATGCCCACATTTGGATGCATTTTCTATTATTTGTAAATGAGGAAAGAAAACCTTGAGTTACAGAAGTGAAAAATGAAAACGGTTGCATAGGAAAGTCAATAGTATTTTACTGTTTATTCATCTATTAATGGTTACAGAATTTGTGAGAGGATTAGGGGTTGTCACTAAAATTTCTTTTTACAAAGCAAATAGCATATTCTATAGAGAAGTCTTTGGAACTTTGAGCCTACCTCTAAAAGAAATAAAAAGATTTTGACAACACATTTTTTCTTTAATTTCATCTTAGGGTTTTAGCTCTTTCTTTTATGTTGATTTGAAATATATTCTTTATGGGTTCTCTCTGCTTTGTATGCATAGAAAGGAATGTAAAATTGAGTTAAGTTTGGGAGGAGTGTGGTGAATGGAATAGATTGTTCTCTTCTTTTTTCACATTCTTCATTAATTTATACACCATTTTTAAGTCTGTTATAAATATGGTAAGTTATAATAATTAAATTCTCAGTTTTCCTAATTTTGATGTTAGTCTTGAGTTAAACTCTTTTTCATATTTAATTCTACACATTTTTTCTTTTTTCCTTTTTTTCTTTTCCATTTGTTTTTAAGAATTTCTAGATGGTTTTCTTATATTCCTCTATTATATCTTCATATATTTCTTATTTCCTATTTTGAATTATTTTTGTAGTTTTCAATAAAAGCAAATAAAAACCCCCAAAACCACCATTCTATAAAGGAGTTGTGCCCTCTCAAACATAGAAGAAAATATCTCATTCAATAGCAATTTTTTCAACTATTTAATCACCATTCTACAAAGGAGTTGTCTCTTTCAAACATAAAAGAAAATATCCCATCAATAGCAAAATTTTCAACTATTTTATACTTTTGTTGATGCTCATTAGACAATTCAAGTAAATTCAATGAAACATAGCAACAACTCTATTAACCAATAGCTTTTAGGTAACTTACTAGTGAATCAAGTGCTAGTGCATTTTTTTCTTAGACATAAGAGCATACCTCCATAGAACAAATCTAGAATACTCTACATGTAGAACCTATTCAAAATACTAGATATTATCAAAAGAACCACATTGGATTGAGATACATGTTGCCATATTTCTTATATTTACATTATGATGTTAATTTTACCTACACATTAGGAAACTCATTTTTAACCTCATGCATTGACTGCATATACAACCTTTCTTTCAATATTTAAGGATGCATTTCTTGAAGTTAACCAAAGAAAATTCACAAGATGTGAAGAATTAGTTTCAGGGATTTATGATAGCTTGTGAGATTTTAAGGGTTAATGGATAAAATGTATTTGTATGGTTTTTTAATAAAAAAATGATGAAAAAGAGTTCAATTAATAATATGACTTTGACAATGGATGTATCACAGACTTGGATAACGTAAAAGATAACTTGTTATAAATGTTCAAATCAATAGTTAATGTTTGTGGACTATTGCCTTGGTTTTCTAAAATCCAAAAGAAAGATGAATCAATAATGGGATTTTTTGAGACATTAGGTCTTTGAAAATATTCCTCATATTTATCACCCAAACCTACATAGTTAGATCTATATCTTCAATGTTGTGATACATCTTGATGTCGACATATTTTGAAATAGAATTAGGTAGTAGATCTTGAATTTTAACAAAGAGAAAATATTGAAAATCAAAGATGAATTCATTCTATTTGAGATCATGATAAAATGTCAAGTTAAAGGATAAAATCTAAATATTTCCAAAAAATGACTTCATAAAGAGTTTCATTATACAAAATTAGGTTACATATACTATAATCCCAATACCAAAATGGTAAAATTGTTTCCTTTTTCAAATGATTATTTTGAATGTATAATAATTTTTAGAGAATTATTCTTTAGGAATGACTTAGTAGACTTACTGAATAAACCTCATATGAAAAAAAAAGTTGAGATGTAAAGCCTTCATTGTGAATACAATGGTAATGAAACTAAAATTACTTCTAGTGATAAGGAAAGTGACTCTCCTTTACTTTTTTATCAAAGAATGCTCACCATTATTCTTAGTCGAAGAATATGACAATATATTTCCCCTTAACAATCACTACTTTTAAACAATGTTTCATTACATTACACAATAGGAAGAGAGTAATAATATTTCTTCTCTCTCTCTCTCTCTCTCTCCCTCTCTCTCCTCGCTCTTTCTCTTGCTCTCTCCCCCTCTTTCTCTCTCACTCTCTCCTTCTCTCTCTCTCTCTTCATCTCTACCTTCCCCTCCCTCCTTTCCTCTCTCTCTTAATCTCCCCACTTTCCTCCCCTTTTGTATCACATCTTGGTGCACATCATAGAGAGAACTAGATAGATAAAGACAAAGAAATATATAGAGATAGATAGATAGGAGGGAGGGTGAGAGAGAGAGAGAGGGGAGGGACAGAGAGATAAAGAGGTATATGTGAGATAGATAGAAGTAGAGAGAGAGTGTGGTGAGATAGATAGAGAAAATCAAGAGATAGAGAAGTAGAGAGGAAGGAGAGAATGAGAAAGAGAGAGAGAGTGTGACATGTGAGATAGAGATGTAGAGAGGCGGTAGGGAGGATGGAGGGAGGTAGTAGAGAGAGGGATAGGGGATCAAAGAGAGCAGATGGTGGAGAGGTAGGGAGGGAGATCCTATCCTCCCTCCCTCCCCCTCTCTATATCACCAATCACCCTCCCTCCCTCTCTCCCTACCTCTCCCTCCCTCCTTCCCTACTCTCTCTATCTCCTCTCTCTACCTCTCTCTTCACACCTCTCTCTCTCCATCCCTACCTATCCCTCCAATCTCCCTTCCTCTCTAATTATATCTACCTACCTATCCCTCTATACCATTTCTCTCTTCCTCCTCCTCCTCCCTCCTTCCCTCTCTCAATCTCTCCACCTTCCTCCTTCCCTCTCTACTTCTCTCTCTAACATCTCTCTCTATCACCTCTCTCTCTCCCTCTCTCTCTCCCCTCTCTCTCTCCATATCTACCTCTCCCTTCCTCCTTTCCTCTCTCTCTTAATCTCCCCACCTTCCTCCCCTTTTTGTATCACATCTAGGTGTACATTAGAGAGAGAGAGAGAGAAAGATAGAGAGGGGGGAGGGTGGGAGAGAGAGAGGGGAGGGAGGAAGAGGTGAATAGGTATAGGTGATATAAATATAAGTAGAGAGAGTGGTGAGATAGATAGAGAGAAAGTTGAAAGATAGAGAGAAGTAGATAGGGAAGGAGAGTATGAGAGAGAGATGGGGGATATGTAAGATAGAGAGAAGTAGAGAAAGATAGAGAGAGTGATAGGGAGTGATGGAGGGAAAGGTAGGCAGAGAGAGGGAAAGCGAAGATAAAGTGTAGAGAGGGAGGGAGAGGTAGTAATGTCCCTAACATAACAATTGTAACAAATACTGATTTGCAGATGAAATTCAAACATAGGAAGATAAGCACAACAAATGTTACACCAAATTATGATGAGAACTACAAAATATGAATAATATATATTGAATACAATTCAGAATAATGATCCAGAATGATTTTCCACATCACCACAGATCAAACAAAAATATTAACAAGCCCTATAAATCCCTTGAAGCTCATATGCAATCCTTGAATGAGAATACCCTTAGGAACCAAAGAGATTTCATCCTATGATCCTAGTGAACATTGGGCTTTCGTACAATGAACACAACTCAATGGGTTTTCGTTTGTATAGAAGAAATAAGAACAAAAGTGCCCCAAATATACAAGATAATGACACAAATAATTTAATTCCTTTACATGAATTGGTTTCGCTACATTTATATGCTAACATTCTTCCTTAAGGAACCTGCCAACCTTAAGCCCTATTAGCACCAAAGCCATAATTTGAATTCTTAGCATGCTACATTAGGTTGGCTTTAAGGCCAACCTTGATTCTTGTGGGATAAGCACACCATCTTGTGGACCTATCCACACACTTGCCTTGCCCTCTCCACCTTCTCAAAACTTCATCATTACTACCATAGGATCTTGTGATGTCTTATCCTTCAAGCCTTTAGAAGTGTATACTAGTTGACTAGCACATTCACTTTCTGATAGCAACAACTTTTCATAGCCCAGTCCTTCTTTAATATTGTTACAAGGTGTGCGCCCTTGGTCTCCTTGTGTTGTTCATCGTAATGCTCGGGTTTGTGACATGGCTTAACTTCCTCCCATGGATTCATTAACTCAAAAGGTTGTATTGGGCATTAACAAGTCAATCTTTTGGTGCAACGATCATCTTTGCAACAATTGGTATTAGAGCCTGGGTCACAGGTTTGAAACCCTCACTTGTACTAGGGAGGATTGTTGCAAGGTGTATGACCTTGGTCTCCTTCTGTTGTGAAGTGTAGTGCTCAGGTTTATGACATGGCTTAATTGTCTCCCATGGATTTTGTCCATGTTTCTTCTCAACATAATTAAAATATTTAATTATGTCCTATAGTCCAAATTCAACTATTAATTAAATAATTCTCAATTATTTAATCAATTCATACCTTTTATTCCTCCTAACTATTTAAATAAATAAATTGCATTTATTTTATTTAAATACATGGTTAATTTCCTATGTCCCTCTATAATTAAATAAATTCCTAAATTTATTTAATTATTATTTGTCTACTATTTCTTCCTGATTATTTAAATAAATAAACTTTATTTATTTATTTAAATACGTCATTAATTCCTTATGTCTTCCTACAATTAAATAAATTCCTATAATTTATTTAATTATTCTCCACATCAACTTTCCTTCTAATTTTAAATAAAATCATTTATTTAAAATTCCCTACTTTCTGTCTTTCCCACTACGTAAATAATTAAAAATAACTATTTACTATCACATGACCCCACCACTTTTGAATTAAATTAATTTTTAATTCAAAAGGGTCAACTCGGCCTCTTAAATCAAATAATTTTAAATTATTATTTGATTTTCCAACAATCTCTTTTTCCGTGCCCAATATCTTCTTGTCACATGTATTCTTGACCTTTGATTGGATTTTCTTAAAATCAAATCTCAATCCTCGATTTCATATTTTACCCTAATGTTTCCCTAGCCCTAATTACTAGTTGTCATATTTATTTTTAGCCTTTGATCTTAGGGCATCTCTCAACTAACAATCCTGGCCATTCGTCCAAAATTGACTTTTCTATAAAAAGGTAATGTCAATCTCATTTTTTCACTTCATGCTGTACTACTTTATGCTTCAGACTTTAGGCTTGCTTGCAATATTTGAGTACATTTGCAACAATAGTACAATCCTTCAATATTTGCTTAGTGCTTTGTCATAGGTCAATAGTTGCTCATCAAAATCTGAGGGAAAACATCATTTTGCAGCAAATGGAGAAGGGAAATGAAGGTCAATCATGGAGGGCATGAAGGTTGTTTGGTGAATATTTTCCTTTTTTTTTCTATTTTACTCCATTGTGCTTCATTGTTTAGCTAGGCTTTCATTTATGCATTTGTTTTCATGCTAACCTAGATTTTTACCTTGGTTACATATTTATTAACTCTGGCGGTTGTATTAGGCATTAACAGGTCAATCATTTGGTGCAATGGTAACTACCTTTACAACAAATATTTGGATATGATGTGAAAGTTTCATCATAAGTGTTATGTTCTGAACTACATAGTTGAACATGCTCCAATTAAGGAATATAGAGGGATTCTTAGAGTTGATTCTATTTTGGCGTAGTGAACCTCAACTGATAATCTTCTAATGGTGATATCTTCTCGGTAGATGAATCTTTGTCCATGATCCTTGGACATGTTGTGGGGCCTTCACTTCAGATGAACTGTCCCAAATTGCTAACCGAGATGAGATCCTATAGAGGAATGTGGTAGGAATCCCAAAGTCCACTCTATAACTATCTTTCTAGAAAAGGGACATATCAATTCCTCCCTTCCTAAGAATTCTTATCCTTGATCAATACAAATTTGGATTCTCTAGGATTTTAGGTCCTTCCAAGGTAGCATCTTTAATTAACAAATCCTTCCAATGGACATGATACTTAGTTACATTTCAGTTCCTTAGATTTTTGACCTTGGTATCAATCACAACTTCTAGAGTAAGATTTTTGACCTTGGTATCAATCACAACTTCTAGAGTAAGGATTGGTTTCCCTTCGCTGTGAAGGGGTGGAAACTCCATGGAAAGATGTATATTCAACCCCAAAACCTTTTTCAAACATGAAATATGGAGGAGATTGTGGGTTTGTCTATCTACCAAAAGTTTTACTTCATAAGCAACTTCTCCAACCTTTTGGATTATTTTGTATGGTCCATAGAACTTAGGCTTGAGCTTCTCTACTCTTCATTTCTTGATGGAAGTCTCTCTATATTTTTGCAATCCAATGAACACCATATCTCCCACCTCAAATGGTCTTTCCATGTGCTTTCTATCTGCATACATTTTTTTTTTGGGAACTTGTAAATGATCCTTGAGAGTTCTTAAGATGTCTTAACTTTGATTAACCAAATCTCTTACTACCAAGAATCTATTATCCATGAGGAATAATTTTTCATTTAGGTTAATCCATCATATCCATAGAGGGATCTAAATGGGGACATGCCAATAGACATACATAATAAGTTGTGTTGTAGCAATATTCTCCCAAATGTAGCCATTTGATGCAAGCCACCTGTTGAATAGTGATGTAGTTCCTCAAGTATCCTTCTAACCACTTGTTTGCAATTTTAGTTTTCTTATTAGTTTGTGGATAATAACTTATGCTAGCCTGGGTGAGTTTGGTGCCTAGAAAATAGAATAAATCCTTCCAAAAAGTGCTAAGGAAATTACAATCTGTTTCACTAATAATATTCTTGTGTAATCCATGGAATCAAAAAATTTCCTTGAAGAACAACTTTACAACTAGCGGAGCTTTATAGTCACTAGAGATGGAAAATAAAAGAAAATACTTGGTCAATATATCCACTACAACATAGATGTAGTCTTTTCCTTGGAATTTGGGTAATCTGGTGATGAAATCCATGGATATACTTTCTCATTTGTAGTACTCTGGAATTGGAATCTAGGTTGTAGTAATTTGGTTGGAAACTCTTGTTCCCCCTTGTGTTTGCTGATATGTGATGCATTCTCAAATGTGTGAGAGAAAATCCTCCATAAGGCCCTTCTAAGAGAACCTTTACATGATCTTTTGATAAGTTTTGTAGAATCTAGGGTACCCTGTTGTTGGTGCATTATGAAAAGCCTCTAAGGTCTTCTCCTTTACCTTAGATCCTAGAACCAAGAATACCCTATTTTTGAACAATATCAGGCCTTCCACCACCACATACAGTTTATCCTTTTCTACACCTTCTAGGATTTTGGTAACAGAAGGATCCTTAGCATATTCCTTGATGATGGAATCCTTTTGTCGAGTTGATTTTAAGTCATTTTATTAAGTTTCCTAGTATGGTTGGTTTTGATCTTTTTATCCTAAGTCTTTGTCTTAGGTTCACCTTATGTCATTGGCACCTTCGTTTCCTAGTATGTCCCCATTCTAAAATATTTTTTTCACACGTGCTCTTAATATCTCTTAAGTCATTTCCTACCGCTTAGCACATCATACATCGTGCATAGCCTTGTGGCCGCTAGTGTTGTATTAGCAATGAGCGATGGATCCTTTCTTTCATGTATCGCTGTGTTGTTTTGCATCACGGGTAGGTGTAAGGCCTCAAGTTTCCTATTAGAGACGTGTGATGTGAAGTCATTTACCTTGTATTGCTAATAAACCTTTGCATGATCACTAATTTCCTTAACGCTCTTATTTCCAAATTTGTGATGAGCGATGAAACTTGTTGCCTTATTGTTTTAAAAGCATTATATCACTAATCCATTTCTGTTCAAGTTGCTACTGGGAGTGATGCCCGCTGTAACCATAGATCCTATTGCTAAGGAACATGGCCAAATCTTGAACCATTGCTAAGTTTTTTGCCATTGCTAATATGATTTAACTATTGTAAAATGAATCAATGATGAGCAATGTAGGTGCTAATACATGTTCAAATTGCTAGAAGTTCTTTCTGAAGGGATTTCCTATTAGCAATGGGCAATGGAGGGAGAATAAATTCAAGAGAAGATGGTTTGGTCCAATGACCAAGATTACATCGTATGCATTATTCATATCACTGATAGTGTGCATGAAAGAAACAGAGTATCCATGATGAGCAATGAGAGTTAAGTCTTGTTTCCATCACTTCACCTCAAAGCATCGTGGTTACAATTAGAGGCATGGAGAACACATTGGGGATGCGCGATGGAGGAGTGAGGGAATATTTGAAGGAATATTCCTCCCATCGCTAAACTATTTTGCATCACGAATCCATTCAAGCAAACTAAGAATGAACTAGCGATGGGTGATGGTTTTGAAGCAGGAAGTGATATAGGAAAAAGGGGCAACATGGCAACATTAAAGGAGATCTCTATAAGCAAAAAGGGTAAAGTGCAAGGATGAAGGAGGTCCATGGATGAAGTTTTAAATCAAAATGATCAATGGTTGGAATTCAAACATTAATGGTGAAACTGCTCCACTCTTGAGCCATAAAGAAGGTAGTTGGTCCATTTTTCCTTACAATTGCAAGAATTTAAAGAAGAAGAAGATGTGAGGGATCCAGGCTAAAGAGTTGCATAGAATTGAAGGAAAATTTTCTCCCTGGTAGGCAATATTTATACTTCTTTATATGAATTTTTGGTATATGCAAGATCATCATGGAAAAAATAGGCCCTTAAGTGGCAAAAAATTTAGAAAAATCAGAGTTAGGAAACTTGACGTAAAATTTGAATAAGTTATCTATATTATTTAGAAAATATGTAAGAATATAATCTGTAGCAAATTGAATTTAGTTTCTAAACTACTAGGTGTATTTTAAAAAAAATCTATTTGGTGAAAATTTGAAATTTCAATGTAGTAGTACTTAAATTTCGAGGAAAAAATAAGAAGTAGGTGTCTATCTGACCACCCTAACCACAATAAAATGATAATATTTTCTTATAATATTTTATATATAAGTAGAGGACTCATTTCACGATGTGATGCATATTTTTTTGTATTTTATTTCCAAGTAAATAATTAATTATAAAATTTTTATTACAACTTTTAAAAATATAAAAATTGTATCAATAAACCCACCTTAACTTTGTCAAAATTCATAAAATTCATTTTAAAAATAGAAATCTTATAGTATGTGAAACATAGAATGTGACACATGTTTTTGGATTCAAAAATGTGTCTGGTTTGAAAGCTATAGATGTTTTTTCAATTAGCCTATCAATTAGGACTAGTCATAATTTAAATAGAAAATGAATAATAATTATTTTTATTAAATTCAAGAAGTAAAGCATAATTTATATTGGTGCGGAAGCTAAGAATCTCTTTTAAAACCCTTTTCGTTTCATCAATTTTGGGTAAAAGAAAGTCGTCAGCCACATGGGCCATCATATCACTTACATATCACCACTTTTTGGCCCATCATGATCCTTTACATACCCTTTTGGCTGAATTAAATGTTGGGAAAATGTGTCTCAACCTTGCAATTACATAAAGGTTATTATTGGTAGGATATATGTATGAATATATATATGTTTCCTAGTTAAACTGATAAGTGTAATATACAATGGTAGCAAGGGGAGGAGTGTGATGTGTGTAAAAAAAAAATTGTTAACTTTTTTAGGAAACTCCTAAAATGACTGATATACATTAAATAAATGATACATTGTAAATCTAGACTGTTAATTATTAGGTTTTACATCTAATGGTGGATATTTTGTTGTCCTATCTTGCCCTAGAATGTAATCCTATTTTATGAGAGTGTTGTACTACGATTATAGTTGGTGATGTATTCTAGGAGTCTAATAGCAGTCACATTGTCTTTGGATCTCTGAGTGGTGATACTC